>WEIS01043634.1:596-13869 GCA_013389965.1 Todus mexicanus
TTCCAGCTAAATTAAGATTATCCTTGAATGTTTGCTTTTCTCTTAGCAACAGTTATACTGTCCAACCCCATGAAGTTCTTCGCGCTGCCTGGGCATCTTTGTATTGGAAATACAAGAAGACCATGCTAACATAACTTCAATGCAGGATCATGTCAAGAAGAAAATTTTTTTCCTCCTTGGTTTAACACTGTGGACAAATATGACGCAGTGCCTTTCTGATCCTAATTACATGAGAGTATATTTTTGTGACAAATAGATCTCCAGATCACTTTCCTCCCAATACAAGCTTTCCATGTTCTCCTGGCATGTGAAGGTTCGATATTTCATTAATGAGGTTCTTTGTCAGAAGGAACTGGCTATATTTACAGGACAAAATATAGGAGTTCATGTCTCCCACCTGTTGTCCTATAATAATTCTGCTCAGATGAAGCACACAACTTTAAAAATTATATAAATGCAGTGCTTCTGATAGACCCTATCATGAAAATGAAGGAAATCTCTCAGCTGTCTAACACGCTCTGTGCTCTCCCCAGTGAGATCTCTGTATTTAGGGATTATCAGATTACATTTTGCAGTAGTTTTCTTGCATCGTTTTACTCACACTGGTAATATAAAGGGAGTAAATAGCAGCCTTTTGCACAGGAGGCACATCAGCCAGGGAATACATAACTGTAAGGGGCATTCTTACACTAAATTGTAAGAAGCACTGCAAAAAATTTTCTGGAATGCAATCATAGTGTAGTAGGGCACAAACACATATAAGATTTTGCAAGTTACTAGTTCTGAAAAATTCAAAAAGCACCAAGAGCAGAAGAAAATGGAGTGGAAAAATCAGAGAAATTTGGAATCTGTATGTTTATTCTGGACTCAGCGAATGTGGTGACATTCATCCTTTTTCACCTAGAAATCCAAGCTGCATCTATGGACACAGTGTGCCTGCCTGTGTAATGCTGCCTCCACCTAAGATGTTATACAAATAATAGTAAATGCCATATCAATAGATTGGACATTTCATGTTTCTCAATTGTCTTCTTTGGAAATCGTGTTGAAAGAGACTTATCTGTTTGAACAGATCTGTCTCCTTTCAGATACCAGTCTACCTTTATAACCATAAACCATGTGAGCTGTGCTGCTGTTAAAATCACAGATGTGTGTATAGAGGAGACAACACAAAACTCAGCGTGCAGTGAGGCCCATACCTGGGACAATTTCCAAGCTGTAACTTTCCCAAATGTACTATGCTGCAGATTAAGACATGCAGTTAAGTATATCTGTATACACATTGCCCCATTTTGCCAATAAAGTCATGAGTCAAGACATCAAAATGATGACGTGCCTTAAAAATTATGACATTTCCTTTTTCGTAGTAAAACAAATGACTATCTAATTGCATTGAGAGCTTTTTCTCTCCTCAATTTTAACTTTTGACCATACATGAATGTAGTTCACATGTTCAGGCTTCTCTTTGTATTGTAAAATATTGTATTTGTGGAAAAAAACCCTGAAAAAAAGAGCATCAAGCTAAGAGGAAGGATGTTGCATAAACACAGTGCAAAACATGGGAAGAAATCACAGTTCAGTCCTATCATTGGTAATTATTGTTCATCACAATGTATTTGCTACACAAAATCAGCTTGGTGATCTTACAGTTAGGATCTAATTTTAGCCCTCTATGTCATTTGCATGATAATGCTACAAGCCAGTTGCACCAGAAAGTGCTTCTGCCGATGAAATCTGATTACACAGACTTCAGTTCAAACAAGCCCTTTAGTGTAAAGTCAGCCTTGTGGACAACAGTGAGACTGCCTCTATGCTACCTATATATCTCAATTAAGACAGTGCTTTTCCTGTTCCTGCTCTTAACACAGGAGAGTCAATTCAGGTAAAGAAGTCCTTATTCCCATTATCTAGATGTTGTACTTACTTATGGCACAACTTATCAATCACTATGTGTAAAGGACTACAAACATTTCAGCTAATATATACAGAAAAGATTGTCATACAGAGTTTGGTAGCCTTAGAAGGGGATTTAGAAGGACTGTGCGACGGATGAGGAATTGTTTGGATAGTTGCTTCCAGAAGGTAGTGGTCAACAGCTCAATGTCTGCATGGAGATTGGTGATGAATGCTGTCCCTCAGGGGTCTGTACTGGGACTGGTGCTGTTTAGTATCTTCATCAATAACACAGTAGGATTGAGTGCACCCTCAGCAAATTTACAGATGACACCAAGCTAAGTGGTTCAGCTGACACACCTGAGGGATGGGATACTATTAGAGGGATGCTGACAGGCCAGGGAGATGGGTTCATGTGAACCTCATGAAGTTTCATAGGGCCAAGGTCCTGCACCTGGGTCAGGGCAATCCTTGATATCAATACAGGCTGGGGGATGGAGTGATTGAAAGCAACTGAGAACGACTTGAGGGTGCTGGTGGATGAAAAGCTGGACATGAGCTGGCAATGTGCACTCAGACCAGAAGGCCAACCATATCCTGGGCTGCATCAACAGAAACGTGACCAGCAGCTCAAGGGAGGCAATTCTACCCCCTCTACTCTGCTCTGGTGAGACCCCAACTGGAGTGTGGCGTCCAGCTCTGGGACCCCCAGTACAAGAAGAACATGGACGTGTTGGAGCGAGTGCAGAGGAGGGCCACGAAGATGATCTGAGAAGTGGAGCACCTCTCCTATGAGGACAGGCTGAGAGGGTTGTGTTTGTTCAGCCTGGAGAAGAGAAGGCTGCAAGGGGACGTTATTGTGTCTTCCAGTACTTAACGAGGGCCTACAAGAAAGATGAGGAAGGCCTCTTGGTCAGGAAGTGTAGTGATAGGACGAGGGGTAATGGTTTTAAACTGGAAGAAGATAGATCTAGACTGGATGAAAGGAAGAACTTCTTTACAATGAAGGTCGTGAAACACTGGAATGGGTTTCCCAGAGAAGTGATAGAATCCCCATCCCTGGAAACATTCAAATTAGGTTGAATGGGGCTGTGAGCAACTAGATCTAGTTGAGGATGTCCCTGTTCACTGCAGGACTGTTGGACTAGATGACCGTTAAAGGTCTCTTCCAACCCAAACCATCCTACAATTGCATGATTGTATAGAAACAGAAAGTAATCGTATCTATTTTGTGGGGCAAGGTGGTTGCAAACTGTTTGTTTGAGAAGGCTCAGGTGAAACACGTAAGATCATGAGAGAAGGAGATTAATAGGCCTTTCTCTCTTTTTTAATTACTTTGATTTATGCTTTAGGACTGCACCATAATTGAACAAACGTAGTATGTTTGCCAAGAACTTCTGCGTATAGATAATAAGTGATTCCTGGAGCAGCAGAAATTATCAGTCATAAGCATGACCACGTACAGAAGATTTTTTTAATAACAATGGCACATTTTAATTATCCCTGTCTTTCTGAAATTTGTCAAGATTAAATATGAATATAGAAAATTATTCTTGAGAACAACAGGAACCAAGTCCTTGGGTTTGAGAAGCACCACAACCCTTTGTGCTGCATTCATAGCACAGAGATGTTTGGAATGGAGCGTAGATATTGCTCTGACCATCTGTCTGCCCCATGACTGCAGTCCAGGTTGCATTCTGACCTGATGGTGCATCTTGGTGCTAGGGGTATCCCAAGTTGCCACTCACTATCAACAACACTAAGCCTTGAAATATCAGCAGAGAGGTTAGCCTGAAACCACGAGGTGGGCCTAAAGGTCACACAATGCAAAAATATTCTGTTTCCTTTCTCTGTTTTCCGTTTCCAAGCCCACTCTGCACTTAGGTCATTTCTGAGCCTGCCATCCCGAGAGCTAGGAGTGTCTACAAAGAAACTGTGATTCTTCTGTAAGCACATGAGACTAGAGTCAGAGGATACAGGGAGAAAAAACAACTTCCCCGAGAATCGTATCATCTAAAATTCTACTTGTGGCTGTGTTCCACTTTCCTGTAGATCAAAGCTGCCTGAGCACGCAGCTTCACAGAACTTTGACTTGCAGGGCAGCTGTCTTTAGAAGTTCTCTCATTCTCTTATTCCCCAAACCCTCATCACAGTTCACTGCCCCTGCTTTTACTGGCAAAGCAGCTTGTTTGAGGCCAAGCTATAAATGGTGTTAAAAATAAGATTATTTTCTCTCTAATGTTATTTTTCAAGCAGGTATCTCTGATGAGAATTTACAAGACAGAGGCTGATGAGGCAGTTTCTGCTTTTTTTCAGCAGTTGCTTTAAGCTGGATCACCTTTGTCCTTGGCTCTTGTGCAAAAATAATAAGATGTAGAGTTCCTCTTCTGATTCAGGAGAGAGAAGCTCTGGAAGGAAACACAGGTAGAAAAAACAGATTCTGCCTACTTAAAAAATGTAATTGCCTCAGATAAAACAGTGGGTAAAGTATTGCTTCACTATTTTAACCTACTGCTTATAATGAAAGAAAATAAGCAGACAGTGGTTGAAATAGGCTTTCACATTTGTTGTGCACCAGCATCCCATTGCACTAGGTCTTAAAGCAAAACAGGTTTGTCAGCATTTGTAGCTCAGGTGAATCTGTATGCAAGTTGCTAAAAAATATTAACAGAGAGCCTCAAGGAAACCACTTACTTTTCCTCGTGATATCAGTGCACATAAATCAACTTGGAATTACCTATTGATGAAGAAGCTGTGTGAAATTTTATGTCTTCGTTTTCTAAACCACCTACCAAGATCTCTGTTCTCTCACAAGCTTTGACCATACTCACCATCAGAAGGCATACAGCTTTCTAGACTAACTACAGACCAGCTCATGTGACAAAAGCTATGACTTTTTGTAAGTGATCTAGACTCCAAATCTAACCTTTTTTTTACACACGGAAGTGGATTAAGTAAATTTCCAGCTTCTGGGAAATGCTAAGGTAACAGTGATAATCTCTGAATTATTTTTTTCCCACTCTATACAGAAAAAGCAACTCAGGTCTGAATGCCCCTTAGCCTTGATATCGTCATGGACCACAAGAGAAACCAGTATGCATTTCAAAACAAGGAGGCCAGAGGAAAAACTGTATTTGAGCCACAATAAAAATCTAGATAATTTCTCAATGCTTACAGTTTCCCTGCAGGATGTTGAGGAAAAATACACTTCTGTGATTCAGATCCAGAATCACAGATAGGAGGTTTTTGTGTTGGGTTTTTAATTTATTTATTTATTTCCTGAATTACATTTCCAGTAGGATTTTGAGCAATTCTCTTACAATAGCATCTCTGTACAGGTTCTTTTCGTTTCCTCTAAAACAGAAATAATGACAACTTCTTTTCCTCACAAGGTTACTTGAAGGTTAAACTATTAGAAATTGAATTTTTCTAAAATCATTTCAGACTAGCTGATGAAGTTGTCATTTGAAATTAAATAAGAAAAGCTAGTTTTCAAAGACACCTTAAGCTTGACCTCTAATGGTACAACTGTATCACGGTGGCAACAATGACTGTGATGGAGTACAGACCCATCAGACATAACTGAAACCAGCTGTCTCAGGTGATCATAACTGCATGATTGTGGCAGTTTAAATCTCTTATGAGCTGTAATTCCTAAATGTTAAAACCAATATGGCATTGATTCTCTGCACGAATGAAATGCGAGCTTTGCTATCCCAAAGGGGTGAAAGAATCATAGACTCATAGAACAGCTTAGATTGAAATAGACCGTAAGGATCATCCAGTTCCAACCTCTCTGCCATGGGCAGAGGCACCTCCCACTAGACCAGGTTGCTCAGAGCCCCATCCAGCCTGGCCCTGAACACTTCCAGGGATGGGGCATCCACAACTTCTCTGGGTAACCTGTTCCAGTGTCTCACCACCCTCTCAGTAAAGAATTTCTCCCTAATATTTAATCTAAATCTACCCTCTTTCAGTTTAAAACCATTACCCCTCGTCCTATCACTACACTTCCTGATCAAGAGGCCTCCCTCATCTTTCTTGTAGGCCCTCATTAAGTACTGCAAGACACAATAACGTCTCCTTGCAGCCTTCTCTTCTCCAGGCTGAACAGACACAACCCTCTCAGCCTGTCCTCATAGGAGAGGTGCTCCACTTCTCAGATCATCTTCGTGGCCCTCCTCTGGACTCAATCCAACACGTCCATGTTCTTCTTATACTGGGGGTCCCAGAGCTGGACGCCACACTCCAGTTGGGGTCTCACCAGAGCAGAGTAGAGGGGGTAGAATTGCCTCCCTTGAGCTGCTGGTCACATTTCTGTTGATGCAGCCCAGGATATGGTTGGCCTTCTGGTCTGAGTGCACATTGCCAGCTCATGTCCAGCTTTTCATCCACCAGCAACCCCAAGTCCTTCTCCATCGCTTGCAATCACTCCATCCCCCAGCCTGTATCGATATCAAGGATTGCCCTGACCCAGGTGCAGGATCTTGGCCCTGTTAAGCTTCATGAACCCATCTCTCTGGCCTGTCAGCATCCCTCTGGATAGCATCCCTTCGTGCTAGAGTATCAACAAACAATACTGCTCTTTAAGAGACTCTGCTCAGTATTAATCAGGACTGTTGCAAATTATTTTCATCTTCCATGTATCACATATATAACACTGAGTGGATGTCAAGTGGATTTTTATTGTCACTTGCCTCAGCTGAGAAAAAAACACTTGTATAGATTGCACTTTTGAATTATGTGGGGTGTTACCTGATACAGGTGTTCAATCAACTATAGCAAGTTTTCCTTTCACTTCAGATAAAAACTAAATTAGGAAAATAAGTGAGAACACGCTAGCTATTCGTTGCCTGCACTAAGCCCTTTTACTTTCACAGTGTAATCCCACGCTGGGCAGTTTGTAACCCGTCTCAAATACATCGGTTTAATAACACATCATGGAGGCATCTATGGGTAAGGAATAAAGGAAGGGCATGTCCTGCTTTTTGTAACAAAACTCCCTGTTTCCAGGAAAGTTGCCCACGTTAGTGCAGTTCTGTCTTCCTTCTGGGAAAGGCAGTTTCTGACATAAAATATTTCCAAAAGCATTTTACAGCTTGCCATTCCTTCAATAAAAGGATTTCCAACCCTTCTTCTGTGTGACCACTCCCTAGTCTGAAAGACATGGCTATGAAGAAATGTGTTTCCTGACAATCCACCTACGTATTCTTTAACTCAGTTTATCTCGTTACACTTTATTGTACCGTGGACATAAAGTGTTTCCTGAACTCACAGTTCTAGGCAAAACGCTGGATAAGGCCTGCCAATACATGTAAATATTATTAGAACTGGACTTGAATGGAAATATTTCAATAAAGATGCTAAAATTAATTTCTCACAGTGTTCCACATACTAGCAAGTCAGACTTTATATGTAGCATGAAATCAAACTTCATATGTGACACCTAATTAAAGAGTTGTGAACCTTTTTTCTTTCTTTGCTTTTTGAGTTTATATGTTCACATTCTTTTAGTTGATTAAGAAGTCCTTTTCTCAGCCTCTCCTGAGAAAATGGTTTTCAACTTAATCTTTCCGCATTCTTTGAATATCATTACTCATTTACTTGAAAGCAATTTCTGCTCAGAACTGGATTTTTTTATTTGTTTTCTTTTAAAATTCTGGGATAAAATGAAGAAAATGAGCTACAAATATAGCTTACAGAATGAGCTAAATATAGCTGACAGGAAATATTACTAACAAAATTCCCTTTTTGAAAAAAAAAACCCAATCTTTTTAGTCCTGTGTCCTTTAGCTTCCAATATTTTGTTGTAGGTTGTGTTTTTTCATTCACGATTCTACAATTAAAAATGTGACCCTTATGGGATGTAGGTCAGCTAAAGTGCTGTGTAGATCGAGAACAGTGAAGCACACCTGAATGTGTCCCCACAGCATTTTTCAACCAACTTATTGACCTTTTGCAAACATGGTCTTTTTTAGGTAAGACATTATTTTTTAACAAGAACTACTGTACTCTGTTTAAAACTTTAAAGATACCTGAAGGGCAAAACTTCAGAAAAAATCAATTCCAAGCTAGTTTAAACAATATGGCAGTATCTTTTATTACATGCTTGTACTGAGGATCTAATCTCTACCATGGCCTTCCAGGTGCTCTTTAATAAAGCTCAGAAATATAAAGGCATAATTGATTTAGGCTAAAAACCCCCCAGCTTTCATACACACTGCAGCTATTTTGCATGCACTTAGTAGTCTTTACCTGCTGTCATATAGAACAATGGCAGACTATCTGAAAACATGAGAATATGAATAAAAGTATCAAATAATGAAATCAAAGATAGGCACTAAACATCACTTACCTTTACTTCAGTCTTCATCCACGATGATAAGTGTTTCTGGATCTATTCCTGCCTCCCTAACCTACCGGGGTAGTCATTTGGCAAATATAGCAGACATTCAGACTTTCATGATTTGAGCCTAACTACACAAAAAAATTGTTTGTCTGCTAGAGATCAGACAAAATGTATAAGCTGAGACTTTGCATATGCAACTGCAAAGTCACTCTCTTTCTCCAAACCACCTCACCACTCTGCATAGTGCTCAGCTCAGGTGCTTTAAAATTGGGTCATAGAATAATCTAGAAGGGAAAATGCCCATATAAGTCTTTGGTACAACCCCTTCTCAAAGCAGAAGCAACTAGATCAAGTTGCTTGGAGGTATTGCCAAGTTTTGAGTATCTCCAAGAATAGAGAACTCCCAGCCTTTCTGGGCACCTGGGCCAGTGCTGGACCACACTCATAGTGAAAAAAATTTCTTATAGTCATCTGAAATTTTCTGTGCTGTAATTTTAGTGAATAATGGCTGTCTCTTGTCTTTCCACTGTGCACCTCTGTCTCCGTCTTCTCTGTGGCCCATCTTTAAGTATCTTAATTCAGTTAGATCCCTGCTCAGTTTTCTACTCTGCAGGCTACACAAACCTACCTTCCTTAGCCTTTCCACCTATGTCATGTCCTCCAGAACTTTCAGTCATCTCAGTGGCCCTCCTCTGGACTCACTCTTTTGATGGTAACTTGTTTTGCTCAAAAGCGGACATCAGTATTCCAGCTACAGCTTCATGGGTAAAGTTTCAAGTAATTAATGGGAAATAATGACATTCCTTAACCTGGGACCACACTGCTCATCAGCTTGTTCCGAATGGCAAAGACGAATACAGTCTCCATCCACTGGTCCCCACTGCCACACTGATTAGAGTCCAGCAAGAAGTTTCTATCACAGAACTGGCTGGGTTGTTCCTGGAGAAGCTAATGCTGGCAAAACAGTGTATTAACCCAGGTGCAAGAATGATGTGTTTTCACGGTTTAGGAAACAGGCCACCTTGGCTATAGAAGACATTGCAGAGCATTCACTGTGAACTGGGAGTGTGGAGTATTGCTCCTTAGCAGGAACAGCCAATCTACAAATAGCTCTGAAGCTCAGCTTCCATCCACCACCTTGAAAAACTACGTTGTGTGTATTGTATCTTCATCACAGCAAGATACAAGTGACACCTTCCTTTGGCTTTTATTAGTTTTTTGTCGGGTTTTTTTCTGCTCTTTGACTGAAGACACTAGTGTTTTCCAACATGCATCCTAGATCAGTCTGCCCTAGGGTTTAGGTAAAAAGGGAAATACCAAGAATGCAGCATAAGTACACGAAATCTCTTAATCTTATTAGAAGAGTGGAACTGCATCTGAAGCATCTCAGCTAGCTGCTCTGAAAAGCAAAGACATTGACCAAGCAAAGACTTCACGAGAAAGCTCAAAGCAGGCTTTTCCAGGTAAAACTGTCACATTACTTCAGCAGCCTAAAGACTGTTTCGCTCAGGAAAAAAGGGCCTTGGACTTTCTAGCACTGTCAGTGTATTTACAAAGAACAAATAACAGCCTTTCTCTTCTGTCACCGATGTGCTGCGCTACCCCTTAGGCCTTGTGATACTTCACATGAGAGAAGTGGTCTTCGAAGGCCAAAGAAAGATCAATGGAGAAGGGATCTTCTCCACACACAAGCCAAACTAACGAGGAGCTGGTTGTGCTGAATTATGGTCAACTTCTTTCACATTCGGACATGGAGGGCAACCAAAGAACATCTCTGTAGAAGCTGCCAAGCTACTGAGCAAGGCATTGGCTAGGATCTAATCTTAAAACTAGACATAAAAAAAGGATCTTGTAAAAAGATAAACAAATAAAAAAGATTGTACAGAATTTCAAATATCAATGTCTCTTTGTCCTTGACATTCCTCATGTAGGCTGTTTTCATCATACGTGTATCACTGTTTTTCTTCCAGCATGCCACCTCTGAGCCCCCCTAGCAAATATATGCCAATTCTGTGTTTCCCCTAGGATGCTTGTGAAAGCCTTCATTTGTTAAACTATTTTCAGGAACACTAAGTACACTTACGTTATTTATAGCATAGCTGAAGCTGTTTCCCAAATTGTAGCTGTTCTGTAATCATTTTTTCTCTCCTTTTATTCGAGGTGCATGGTAATTACTGTAAAATTGCTCTTGGAAAATGTGCCAGAAACTCTCAGCTAAGTCAGGAGTTTGTTTTATTTTATTTTTAGCTTTTACTTACTGAAATATTTCAAGTATAGCACAAAAAATATTTTAGGCAAATGCCAGCATATTACATGGAAACAATTAATAGATATCCTTTCAGAATATTAATTCCTTCATACATGGACATTCATAAAACCTCGCAAATCCATTGTTTCTTTTAATAAAATAGATATCACCACTTACCTCCCTGATAAAAGCTGTTAATACTGTCCTGTAATATAATTCAATCCTATTAAACAAAAATAAGAGGTCCAGCATAACCGGGTGCAGGTGTCACCAAACAGGAAAAAACACAAGCAAAGGTTCTTGTCATGTTTGCAAATTATTCACATAGACAGGAGCGCTCACATGTAAAGCAAAAGACTCTTTGGTAGTGGTATGTCAAATAGCACTGAAGTTCCTTTAACATCTCAGTCAGACACACAGTTCATCCACCGAGAGCTCTAGATGCAGTGCCTTAAACCGTCTTCAAGAAAGCAAGCACATACAGACATACACTCCTCTCTCTCCCTTTGCATTGGCAGTGCTTCTTTAACCACTCAGTGATGAGACGGAAAACCAGTCCTGGGTTTATTTATGCTTTTTGGTTACACAACAACTAGTGTAAGTAACTCAGATGAAGGAGCTGAAGGAGGTAAAGACTTCCCTTTTCAGTGCCAGCTTCAGCCAAAATGAAAAACTGCATCAAGAAGTTACAGTGTTGTGGCAGTGTAAGAAGAGACAGCTGCTGGCTGCCCTTTCTGGGGATGCAAGTTTCCTCCCTCAGCAAAGGGTGCAACACATGCCAGACCTGTCACAGGGAAGGGCTGTCACAGGGTGGAGTCCAACCAGGACTGTGGCAATCACACCATGTACAGGTCTGTGGGCATTGATACGTATGCATTGAAGTAGTTAACATCATAAGTTAGTTAACATTGAGGGTAGGAAGATGCTGCAGAGGGACCTGGACAGGCTGGGTCGTTGGGCTGAGGCCAACGGTATGAGATTCAACAAGGCCAAGTGCAGGGTCCTGCACTTTGGCCACAACAACCCCGTGTATCGCTCCAGCCTGGGGGATGAGTGGCTGGAGAGCGGCCCGGCAGAGAGGGACCTGGCAGTGCTGGTTGGTGGAGGCTGAACAGGAGCCAGCGGTGCCCAGGGGGCACAGAAGGCCAAGGGCATCTTGGCCTGTGTCAGGAATAGTGTGGCCAGCAGGACTAGGGATGTAATCCTGCCCCTGGANAACCTACTCTCTTAGGATGATGCTGTAACACGGCGCTGACCCGGATTAAAAACTAGCAGATTAATTCGCTAGCTTCCATGTGTTGAGTCTTGGAGCTGAGGTCTGCATTAGCTGGTATTTTTACCAAACTCAGTATCTTTTACAGCCACCTCTCAACTTCTTTCCCAACCAGAAAAAAAAAATCAGCCCTTACATGTGAACTAACCCGAAAGACCTCTGCAACACTAATATATAGCCCTATATCGTGATCAAAAATATCCTGCCTTAGATTCTTCAGTAGGTATGAAGAAAATATGTTTAGTGTGTTTAGCAGTTTACACTACAGACGTTTACATTTGCAGACATGCCTAGAACAGACATTTTACCCAAAAATGGTTCCAACAGAGCTGATAAATAGTGAAAGCAGAAAGACAACTATGGGAAGTAACACCAAAACTGAGAGATGTTAAAAAGGAAAAGGCAGTCCCTTACTCTAAAACAAGAAATAAAATAGCTGAGGTACGTACTGTCCAAAGTACTCATGGGATTACATTTTTTTTGCTTAAGGAAACAAAACAGTAAAGCTGGCAGGATAATGTAAAGTTAGGAAGGAAAACCAGACAGCATTCCAGCTGACAGTAATGCACACTAGGAAAGCACAAAGCCATCAAACCTATCTTCGTGTAGCTTCAGTATTTGAAGCATTGCATTCAGTTGTGACACATTTTTATAGTCATTTAAACAGAGGCAATACTTGGATAACATGTCCTACAATTAAGTATCTTCTGGGTATTTTCTCATCACAAAAAATGAGAGATGACTCGGTGATACATCTATTCCAGCGATGAAGCTTGCCCGAGAAGCTCATGCTTCCTCATTCCTCCTGCCCTGCTTCTCATCACTCACGGTCCTCCCACGCCCCTAAGCTCTGCCATGCATCTGTCTGGGGGCTTAAGAAAGTATCTGGGTTAAGGATCAACCATTTTTTCCTCTCTGAGAGGGGTTATTTGAGACCCAGATAATTTCAGAAGCAAATCTGATGTCTCTGTTTATGTATTTACACTTTGCCTGTCATTGTAGTGCCTCAATGCCATGCCATTCAACAAGTCTTACGTATGTTCCACCTTGCTAGAATTAAGGGTGGGACTCACCAGCCATTATACCTATTATAAGCAACTCCAATAATGTGGGGGAGTAATCCCCAAGTGAGATGTGGCCACCTACACAGGATGGCCTGTGAGGCACCTACACAATACAAACAATAAATACTGACAAAAACAACACCAGCTCTTACTCACCTTTGCTGCAAGAAAAGAGGAACTGCATTCAAGTGGCCACCTTGTCAGCTTAAGTAAGAGAGCTAGCAGGGTCACGGTACAATACAGGTGAACTACTCTAATTCTGGGCTGCTGCTACAGACAGTGGTTAAATTATCCAGCTGCCCTGCTCCCCTGTGCTTGCTGCTACTCTCACCACTATTGGTGCTTGTTTGACCTGCCTGATCCCAGAGCTAAACTGACATAAACGCAGTCCTACCAAACAAGTAAGTGAATCGTTGTAAGGTAATATTGTTTAAGTTGTCTCAAAC
>WEIS01043636.1:0-36545 GCA_013389965.1 Todus mexicanus
CTCTGGTGGAGATGGGGAGAGGAAACCTTTTCTAGCCATAGTTCTGGACTTAATTTTCCCCAAAAGCTGAGATGTAAATGTAACACGTCACTATGAGACCTGTTGAGTATTTTGTCATGAGACCACTAATGAATTTGATACTCACCAAATTCATCAGTTTGTGGAACAGATTTACCCATCATTTCTGATTTTAAGTGAATGGGACTTCACTTGTGGTTAAAAGTTTGGGTTTTGTTTTGTTTTGTTTTTTTAAATGCACTTAAGTATCTTGTTGGACTGGAACTTTTAACAGTGTTATTTTGTCTCCTCGAGTCTCCTTCAAGATAAGGTTTTCTTGTATTCTGAAATGATGTGGCAGAAGGCAAAAAATAATCTTGTGACTCATTAGGAAATAAACAGAGGCATAATTGCCATCTGTGTTTCAGTCCGTTTAATCTCTTCTCTCTCCAGTCATGGAAAAAAAGTTCATAAAAAAAGTTGAGGTCTGGTTTTGTGATATTTTTGAGAGAGGCTGGCTTAAAAAAAAATACAGAAAAGAAAGGAAAAAAACCCCCACAACCCGATACTGGCTCTATACATTATCTTAGACAAAATGGATTAAATTTCTGACACCCTACTCATCAAATTCTGACCTTGATTTGACCCCATTGGCTTTTTACTGTTTGATGTTCTCAAACGATTTGATGCCACTTTTCCTTAGTAGCACAGTTAATTTTGAGTGTTAGATAGAGATCAATAGTCATAGCTTGAAATTGGCACCTTTGGAGGAAAAATATGTTGTGTGGCAGTAACATAGATTTGATAGTACTTCAGTTAAGAAAATGGTGTACTCTTTCATTATTGTTTTCAATGACAGTATCCAGAGTGTTATTTCATTCTCCTACCAAGCTCCTGACAGTCTCTTGTAATATCTTATCTATCAAAGAGTTTTCATTCTTCTCCTTTCATGCTTGGCTTCTGGAGTGGAACTTTATTTAAAAGGTCCCTGAAATTAGAAAGAATGACCATGGCACTTCTGCTATCAAGCTGGTCAGTAAGAAATAAACCACCTTACTTCTAGACTTGCCTTTGGCCTCCTGCTTGCCCACATTGAAATCTCATTTAATGCGCTGGCTGTATGATGGAAGTTTAGCTGGCAGGAGGAAGTGAGTGGCCTGTTGGATAAGCTCTAATCTTCTCACAAGTAGCTAGGGTTTGTATTAAAAGGAAGGATGGGAATGCTCTCCATACCTTTGTCCATATGAAAGTGCCTTATGCCTTGCTTCCAGCCCACCGCTGCAGTGAGAGATGGGCTTCTGTTTGCAGGGGATGGTTATTCCTACACTACTGCTTGGAGTAGCTGCCTCTGGAGTACTGGACTAGGGCTGAGGCATTCTTTAGGGCACAGGGTTTGCCAGGACTATGCTCCTTACCATGGGGTCCCACCCTGATGATATGATGAAGCACTTCTTCAGGCTTACAGTAATGCAGGTGTTGAACACTTAGTTGGGTGAGTCTTCAGCGTGCCACTAACATCTGGCCTCCAGTGCAAGTGTGCCTTTCGTCCTGTATAGCTTTGGATATCCAAGTTTGTCAGGTGATTGGAAATACCTTTTTCACCAAATTCAGTGAAATGACACGTGGAAGTAGGGAAGAAAATGCAGGTGGGCCCAGGAGAGGAGAGGCTGGAGAGATGTCCTGACAGTCTGAGGAGGAGGGAAGTGTGAGCCATGGCTTGTGCCTTCTTTGTACCATGGAATCCAGCCTTTGGGCACAGATGAGTAGGGAACTTGTCTGGTGCTCCTGGACCTATTTGATTAATTTTCATGTATGTCCTAATAAAATCATGAGCACCTCTGTTCCACCAACTACTTGAAAAACATTCCCCTGGTTCCCCCACAAAAGGAGGGTTTTTTTCAAAGATGTAGTTTGTTTGTCAGATGCCTTCTGAAGAGCTTTTTAAATGCCAAATGATAACAATTCTAGACCAGCAAAGTCTTTAATTTCTCTTTTACCTCAGAACCAATGACAAAAATTACCTGGATGTGTTTTTGGTTAGTGATGATGATAAAGCAGGCAAGGGTGGAGCTGTGTGGAGAATTTTCTCCCATGCATTAGTTAACCATTTGAATTACTTCAGTGTAATCTGGACAACTGTTCCTTTTATGCCATCAGCCTTGTGTCTGCTGCCTGGAAGCAGAAGTAATCTTCCTCTCTGCTGGGAAACGGTCTGTTCAGATGTAGTGACAGGATATTCAGACTCGTAGTTCAGAGGAAATCTTACCAACAGAAAACCTCATCAAAGTGACCACTATTGGTCATGGCACATGCAGCTACTCTTTCTAAGTGATTCACTTAGGCTAGATTTAAATGACAGGTGAGAGTTGTCTGCTATGTGAAGTGATGCTCTGTAGGAACTGATGCTGCTGATGACAGTGGCTGGGCAGGAGAGGCTTGTGTTGTAGACTCACTGACTCAGTTGAGGCTGTTGGCAGGCAACAGTAATTGTTCCACTGTCATATTTGACCCTTCAGTGTGCTACTGCCATTATTTTCCTTGTTTGACTTTGTGATTATGTGAAATAAATGCAATTAGTAAAAATACTCTACAAACATAGTAACTTGATGCAACTTATTAATACGTGTTTCACAAGTAGTCCAAGAGGATTTCAAGAGCTGTTGTTTTAGGAGTGTTCAGCTCATTACAACAGCTGGAAGTGAAGAAAGAGTGTTATCATGCAAGTCCTTTTTAGAGGCACAGTTCTTTCTTATTCCATTCCACAGAAAGGAATATCAGTATCTGGTTTTCACCCTCCATAGCCTCTTCAGGCTGTTTACTTGAGAACTAAGTGCTCAAACCACAAATCATTTTTACACTTTGGAAGCCAAGATGTCAAGTTTAAAACTGTGTCAGTTCTTATGGACTCTATTCTCTAAGTCATGATACCTAATCTCAGTGGGGAAGAGAGTGCACAATATGCAAAAAGCAGCGGTTCGGATGGTGTGTAGAATCTTTGAGTGCTGTAAATAACTGCTAGTCCAAAAAATTCAACAGGGCACTGGCCATTTACCGTCACTGGAGATATACCCTCTGCTACTAGCAATGAAGACTTTTTGGAGCAAAAGAGAACAGGGAGAGACTTCCAAAAGGCACGATTGTCTTACTTTGTTAAGAAACCTGTGCATGCCATTATCGGCTCCTCCTGGCCAGCAATTGAAAGTTACAAAGTGTGAATGCAAATACAGATTGTGGGCAAAATGAGAGGACAACCAGACCCTGTTTCCAAAGGATTCCTGCATCTTTGAGTAGGCACCTCAGCAGACATGGCTCTGAATGGAAGCGGTCTTGGCAAGTGCACTGTGGTGCTTTTCGTGGAGAAGTGAGGAATTCTCTTACAAGGACAGGCCTCTGAAAGTAGTAGTATTTTCCTTTCTGCTTTCTTTACTATTCAATCTCTGGAGAGCATATGCAGATAAAATGGGAAGAAATATTTTGCTGTGATTTTCTGGTTGTTTAACAGAGGAGCAATGGCAGAGTGATAGGATAAAGATTGCTGGGGAGGGGTGTTGTAGATACTCATGACTCATGCTCTTTACCTTTACAGCAGCTCTGAGACCTGCAGATATGAAAGGGAGTCAGACCTTCTACTAAGAAGCTTCTTGCTTTTGTTCTCTGACTCAGGTCTGAAAATGCTTTGTGTTTTGCTTTCCTGATATTTCTTGCCTCCTGAAGACAATTGCATTTAGTATGCTTTCCAATAGGTCTGTGTTCTTCCAGCCACCAGCCCTATCCTGCTGTCAGGAAGGCTTGGACCTGTCAAAGTGATGTTCTCCTGACGTGTGACCTGAGTTTAATCTGCAGCTTTCTGGAGAGGATTTCTCTGGTAGGAACAGTGAAAGTGTACCAAGATACGCAACTTCTCACATGTGTGGCTGGAGTTCATACATCATCTTATATAGAAAGTGGCAAGGGGATTGGAACTAGATGATCTTTAAGGTCCCTTCCAACCCAAACCATTCTATGATTCTATAGGGAAGCCCATAGGTGTACGTGTACTCCAAGGGGAGGACTGAAAACTTAAGTCCTTTCAAGGGTGTGTTTTTTTAGTGAACTCCAGCTGTAATCAAAGAGTTCAGTGGTGCTAAGTACCAGCAGTTCCCGCTAGCCATGGCAGCTGCAGGTGCTGAGTGTCCTGGTTATACCTGCGAGACCCTGGCTTCAGGCTTCACCTCTTGCAAGGGGAGGCCGTACTCTAATCCCTTACTCTGCAGCTAGACGCATTTAGATACACGGGGTTTGTTACTAGTGGAATAAAGTTACTACACTGCTTGAAATCCCATTTAACAGCAGGAACAAAGATACAGCAAAACCAAATCTTTAATAAAACTTCGTTTATCTTAACTACAATTTTTACCATCCCCTGAAAGTTGTTTAGGTAGGCCAGCATCTTCACATACCCTCTGTGACTCATTGGGGCTGCTGAGCAGCTGCCTTCCTTCCCAAGTTCAGTTTTAAACCGAAAACAAGGCTCAGGCCTTGCCTCCAAACTGCAAACAAGTGTGTTTTGAAAGGCAGTGCTGCTGTAGCTGCTTCTGCTCCTCTTGTTTACGCTTTTCCTAACTGATACATTTATTCTAGAGCAGCTGCAAAGCTATGCCAGGGAGTTTTCCCAGCTCTAGAGAGGTGTTTTAAGAATCTGCTTGACCGTACATGTAGATGGTGCCATTGATTGCTGAAGCAACACACACAAACGCTTACAGGTAAGGCATGCTTAAAAATGTCATGTACAGTCAGAACTGGAGCCCTTAATCTGCTCTGCATGCCATGGTTCACCAGGAAGGCTGGGCTTGGTTCCATGGGAGCAAGAGCAAACCCCAGAGCACTGAAGGGGTGAATGAAAGAGAGGTAATTGCTGGTAGGCTTTGCAGATGAGATTTGATTGCCTTGCTGAATCTGGGGATTCTTCAGGGATGGGATCTGCGAGAAATCCCTGGCATGCTGCTAGTTACATAAAATTGCTATTAATAGTGATTTATTTTTAGAAGGGAAGCTAGCATATTGTAAAAGTGTCAAATGATAATGATATGGTAGTTGGTATATGTAATGCGCATTTGCAGCCTGGATTGTTAGGCACTTCTAGGTTTGCTAGAAATTTCAGGAACACCCTGACTGCAACTTTCAGTGTAGGCAAAATACCCAGCAATGCTTAAGTAAATGAATTGGAATATGAATTGCAAATTCAAAAGGAATGTATGATTTGCTTTATTACTAGGGACTACCCATGTGCTGAAAGAGCTTGGTCTGGTTTGTTAGAGCCAGATGTAAAAATGCTGCCTTCAGCTACCTCCATGCCCTGCAAACTGCCTTCTGTGAGCACCTTTCCTCCCTGCTGCCTGTCTCCTAAGAGCCTTCTGATCCCTGCCTGGCTGGTGAGTGACTGCTCATCCTCTCACCTTTACAGACCTTTACCTCAAAGTGCCCACCCCCTCTGCAGCTGAGGTCAAAGCCTCTGAGTCCATCCAGATCTCTAGTGCTGTTCGCCTGGTCTACCCCCACACTTGTGTGGCATGGTTGCCTTCCTTGCGTTGACTGTACAGAAAGGAGCGTCAGGGTATTTGTGGACCAGAAAAGGATTATTTTTGTGGGCACACAACTGGTATGTGGGACATGAGTAAGAACAGTTATGCAGTTTTATAGAGCGAAAGCAGTATGCTGGGAAGCTCGACGATGCCTGTGATATTTTGGCTGAGCTGTTTTGATCTAGGGCTGAGTTTGTCTGCGTTGTGGTGATCGCTCTTTTGAACAATGTCTTGCTATAACTAATGTCCTGGAGCTGTTTGTAGCAACGGGATAAAAGAATGGATTGTGAGAAGCAGAGGAAATACTGGATTTTAGTGTCTCTAGAAGTAATAACATGTCTGTTCAGCACTAAATTTAGCAATGCATACAGAAACAAATAGTCTATGGGGTTGCCTAGTGTGGTTCCAAGCTTTTATTAGGATGTTAAAGGCTCTAAGATGGCAAGGGACTCGTGGCAGGCCAGGAGTAGAGCTAGGAAGAGACTCTGTTGGCCTGACCACCTCTGATTGTGCAGCAGTCTACGTATGCAAGAAATTTATATAGTATCACAAGTAAGTAAAGTTCCATTGTATTAAATACTTCCCAGGAGAAAGCAAATTCTGCTCCAAAATACTGACAAACCAAAAATCCACCCCTCTCAACTGCCTGGAAATCTTGTTTATAGTATGTATTAGTGCGTGAAAATTCTCCAAATTTAAGTGACAAATGTATGGAGCTGGAGTATGTGAAATGGTGCCATACCTAATTTCTGAGTAGTGCAAACCGGGAATAGTTTGACCACAGGCACCTGTCCTCTGGTGCCTTAATTCAGAGTAGATATATTATAATAACTATTCCAACTACTATATTTTTTTTTCTCTTTTGAGCTCAGAACGCTTTAAAAAGGGGATACTGCTTAAGCTCAGTCACGGGCTAGGAATTCCTATACTGAATTTTAGCCTAAGAGCAGTTACAGGAGGCCAACTTAAAAATCTCTCTGAGATCTTCAAATGATGCCACTGATTTCCAAATGATAGCCTCTTAGATATTATTACTGAAACTTTTTGGAAGTAGTGCAAACCAGGAGGGAGCAATTAATCCTTGGAGTAACCCCATTTACTCTTGCAGTTTGGCCCTGAGGGAGCAGGAGCACTTGATGTCTGACAGCAGCCCCAAATGTCAATATTTCTCCCCTTGTTCATTCGCCTGCTTGCTGTGGCAGATTTCATGCCGTTATAAGCTGTTTATGTACAGCCTGATCAAAGTACTTAATGACAGGGTTAATTTCTACGTACAATGTGGAAGTCAAGACAGGAGACAGGTACTGTGTAATCGAATTTCTCATTTTGGAATTTGTTTCTCTTCATGCAGGGCTTAGCTTTGATTTTTATTACCATTAATGTCTGCATTTACTGTTCTTTCTAGTCTCTCAGATGAGCTAAACCTACTGCGGAAATAGCGGAGGCACTGAATTGTTCCAAAAGCCTCCATCAAAGTAGGATGGTAAAGTAAAAAGAGCCTGTGACTTCTCTGCAACAAGAACTCAAAATGCAGTTTGGTTTGGGGTACAGTTAGTTCTTAATAAAATTACGCCACTTAAACAGTTTACGGGGACATCGAATCCTCATTTTATGACTCAGTAGATATGTGCACAGGCATGGAGGCTTAGGTATGTGTGTAGATAGAGAAAAGAGACAAGGACTGTGTTAAAATCATATATTTCGTGAACTGTGTGTCTTCAGCAAGACTTTGCAGACATAAATGAATCCCCACAGCATCCCTTCGGAAAAGCTGATGGTGAAAAAGAGATTAATGGTCCTCATTTCTCAAAAGATGGAAAAGACAAGGAGCATTAGATCTGCATTTACTCTGCTTAGTGTGGTTTTAATTTTAGATGCGCTGGGCACTGGGAGTATTTCTGGACATTCAGAAATCTAGGGGTGCAGAAGCAGTGCAGTCGCCGTCCCTGGAGGCATTTAAGAAAAGGTTGGATGCTGCACTTTGTGGCATGGTTTAGCTGATGTCGTGGTGTTAGGTCATAGGCTGGACTCGATGATCTCGGAGGTCTTTTCCAGCCTCAATAATTCTGTGATTCTGTGAAATACAACTCTCGCTGTGACAGCCAGCTTCAGGAATAAAGCTGGACGTGGATGTGAAATGAAACCTGGACATACCCAGCTCAGCCTGCATCCGCTGTCTTTCTCTTTTTTTAGCATTCTGTAAATGTGAGGGAAAAAGAGAATTTAAAAGTTCATGTGATGGCGAATCCTGTGAACCGCTGTTAGCCAAGTTTCCTTATAGCTGAGCTGGAAATCTTCCTTTGTGAGGAAAGTGTGCATCGCTATTAGCACCACTGTGCAAGCTGTAGTTTGCAAATGCGGTGGGAGGCTTTGCTCATGCTAATTTGGGTTCAGTCATGCACCTTCTTTTCCCCTTTTACATGCAAATAGCAGCTGTGTCAGTCTCTGGGATGCCTGCTTGTTCCTTTTGCAGAGAGGTTCCAGTTCATACCTTCAACCCGTGCATTTGTGCGTGGGCAGAGGTATAGCGCAGTGGTACAGTTGCTGACAAGGAAAGAGCTGTCATGGAGGTTGGAACAAGTTAGTGAAATAGAGAAGTTTTGAAAGAAGACTGAGCTCTTCTGGTATGTTTTCATTTATTAAAAAAAAAAAGAAAAGAAAAAGAAGTGGGAAAAAAAAAAGGGGAGGGGAGAACAGCAGAGAACTACACGCAATAGTAATCTGTGATCCTGCCCCCATAAAAAGGGATCTCTTGGTTGCCAGAGGCATCCATTTCTTTATTCTGAACACAAGGGTTCAGGCAACAGCCCTGGGGCTGAAGCGGGTCAGCGGTCAGCCTTTCCAGCTGGGACAGCGGTGGGTTGAGTGTGGGTGCTTGGATCCCTCACTATGTTGCCCCAGTGTTGAGCTGCCCTGCTGGGAGCTGCTGTGGAGCCACGCTTGTCCAGCTTCTGCAGGCGCCGTGCTTCAGAGGGTGCTTGGCCTTGCTGAGGTGCTGGCTACTCTGCTCTCCCAGCTTTTTCCATGGTGGGGTACAGTGAAGCCCTGCTGCAAAGACAAGGAGGTTCACGGCACTTGCTTGCTGCCAGCAGGCAAATTGGGTAGAAGTAACTGAAAGTAAACCATTTTGGCATGATGTTATTTTCTCCTCTGTCTTCAGCCTTCACCTCTGCTTTATGATTGTGGCTACCTGAGCCCAGCCACTCCATTAGTCTTCCTCTCCTGAAAGGTCATCCCTGCTCTTGTGTCACAGAAGTCAACCCAAAATAAAATCAGACGAAAGTCATTTCCATGGCATTTGGGATGCCACTGAACTTGCTGAAGAAAGTAGACATTACTGCCATGTGGGTTGTACAATGTAAGTGTTGTACAACACGGACTTGTTTAAAAGAGTGTTTGATTTAGGGTGCAAGGATTTCCAGGAACTTGGAGCACAAAGTTTTCTAGGAAGGTCAGCTCAAAGAAATATGATGTCCCTGAGAAGTTCTCAGCTAAGTCTGTCGGTGGCTTACCACTAGGGTTTTCAGAAGGTGGCAGCTTGCTGATTTAGGATGGTATGACCTGAGATCTGGGACAATGAGACTAACATTTAAGCAAACACTGCTGCATCAAGACAATATTTGAGGAAGAGGCCCACACGGACATCCTAACCCTATAGATCAGATAACTGGACTTCAGAGGCCTGAAAACCAGCTTGGACCAGCTCTGCAGTTAACGAGTCAGGATGACTCAGTTGTTTTCCACCAAAGGTGAAAAGTACACCCCAGGAAGACTTCAGACCTTCATCAGAAGACCACCAGAGGGGACCCAGAGACCGCTACCACATTTAACTGCGCATGCGATGTAGGGGCGGAGATTATGTTAATGAATTTAATGTGTATGTATGTGAATTCCAGGAAATGATACAAATATCTATCTAACAGTTCAATAAAAAGAGCTCAAGTGCTTTTGACCGGTGCACATGTTAGGAGGAGCTATCCCCCATGTTGCCCGGCGCCGTAATAAAGAATGTCTGCTTAATAACATTCATTTGTTATTGGGTTTTCTTTGTTTCATTACCTTTCAGAAAGCCCTGGTTGATGTCTGTCTGTTCTCACCCGAAAGGATTACCTTAATGTCAGTCCCACAGCAGGACTCGCCAGGTCTCAGTGTACATCTGTGTCTTTTTGTGTCCATGGGCATACTTGGAGGCTGTAACATAATAACTGTGAAATAACTGTGCTTCAGCTCCCGTCTGACCTGCGTTAGAATCTTCTGGAATATATCCCCACTCTGTGCATGCAAGTGACAGAGAAGAGGCTAAGGGGAAGACACGTGTACATACTATAATCGTACTGATGGAGTGGAAGCGATACCACCTTTATCTAGGAAAGGCTCTTAAACACCTCTCTAGCCTCTCCACTGATCTGTGGGGAAACAAGGCTATGACCTGTAGGGTTTCCAGTGACTTCAGATTTGGCAACTCTAAACTAAGTGGGTAATATGTTGTGACACAATAGGATGAAATTCCTGACCCTGGTAATGGCAGTGGATTTTGGTGTCAATTTTGAAGGTATTTTAGGATTTCAGCTGTAGAAATTAGCGGCAAACCACATGATGAAGTAATCTAGTCATTTCCTGTCAAACAGAGGCTCCTCAGCAAATGGAATATTACAGAAAATGATATTGAAATAGAATTTTATCCTGTTGCAAGGATCATCTTGAGCTATTGACCATGCAACGTAATGTATGCATATAATAAATTTCTTTCCCGTCTATTCATGTTTTGCTTTCTTGTAACAGTGTGGGTGGATCTGGTTATGCTGTTCTCTGCTGTAATGACAATTTATCCAAAGCAATTTGTTGCCTGGCCTAAATTTTGCAAAAATACCTGGCCTTTAAAACCTTTGAGAAAGAAAGGGAGATATTTGCACCTGACACGTCCACAAGTAACTTAGATCAGGTTATTGATCGGTCCTGTATATGTTGCTTTGCAGTGGGAGGATGAGATGGAGAGGCCAATCCATTACTGCAGCCATCTACCCCTGGAAAGCAGTAGCACTAATGATACAGGTTTTCAATAGCTGATTTATATTATCCTGAAGTCGGTAAAACCTCATGGTTTTGTCACTGTATTGTTTAAAGCAATGCTCCCAAATGCTGGCAGGCCCTAAATCTGACCCTCTATAACATATCTGCTGTGTTGCAAGCAGGTGAAAACTTAACTAAACCCCACCAGTCCTCCAGAGCATGGTCTAGATGAACTCTTTTCTTGCTGAGCAGTGGGTCCTGTGAGCCCTGCACTGGTGTGAGGCTTGTTCCTGTAGGGAACAGGGGAGAAGGATGAAGGAGTTACAGTCCTTTCTCTGGACAAATGTTGCACTTAATATCTCTAGCTGACCATTAATTTGGCAGTGATTAACAAGACATAGTTGGTGGCTATAAATGAGAGACAGTAACTGGTGCCTCCCTTCTTCCTTCTAGTGATGCAAGTACTTTGGGCACCACAGAGCAGCTGCCCACTGAATCCAGCATGGTGCAGAGCTTCCGAGGGAATGAGCAGCAGCAGCAAGCACCTGCATTTGCTGGAGAAAGCATTTGACAAGCCATGTAAGAGCCAGCCTGAGCTGTCAGTGGGCTGTCATAGAATCACAGAATCGTTCTGGTTGGAAGAGACCTTCAAGATCATAAAGTCCAACACGTTAACAACCTGGCCTCTGTTTTGGTAGTGTTTGAGCATGAGAATGGTCACACTGGACTGGACTAGTGTAGCAGGTGTGTGTATATATATATAAATACACACACACTAGCTCAGCTAGGCTGGGTGCTTGCCTTGGTATGACCTGGTGGTTCCCAACAACACGTGCATGATGGAAAGTCTGTGTGCAGACCAGTTGAGCAGTTCCAGAAGAGAGCACAGATGTAGCGCGGAGGTTTGCATGTTCAGGTGGGCTGACCTGCAGGGACCAGGAATATCTTTTTGGACTTGCACGCACCCTGTGTTCATGCAAACGTTTTATGCAGATTTGTAACATGATAGCTGCCAAGCATCTTTTACACAGTCATAGTCTAGTAACCAGAGGATCCACTAATTAAGAAACCCCTAATTAGGTTTTTAAATGATAAACTGTAATAGCTCTAGCGCAGCTGTTGTAAACTATAGAGTAAATTATACCCAGTTGAAAGAGGCTTTAATTACGTATTTATATAACAGACTTTAAGGACTTTGAAAGATAAAAGAATTTTTAGTATCTGCAATTCAGAAAAAAACAAGAGAGTAACAATAGAGCTCTTAAAACAATGAAAGCAAGGAAATGCAAAGTTAATCTGAAAAGCTGCACTGGTACTTTTGTTTATACTCATGATGTTCTAATTTTTGTGGAGTTGTTTTTTTTCTGTTTGTTTTCATAATGGATGAGATAAAGAAATATTGTCAGCCTGGGGTTTATGTCCCCCGCTCTCCATTTCCTAGCTTTTATATGTGCATGTACAGCATTAATGGTACTTTGGCAAACTTTCTGTGATTTCGTTTTTTCAGAAATCCTAGCAAGAAGACCCTTATCAGCCAGCTTTTCTCATTACATTCTGATTTACAGAATGGTTAACTGTACACATGCCTTTGCAAAGTCAACAGGAGCTCAAAAATTGGTCATATTTGGCCCTTGGAGACCATGTTTGGGCCAAATCTAATCTGCACATTGTTGGTGCAGTTTTGGCAGCTGGTCACCGTGCTGTGCTTTTCAAGTGGAGAAGAGGTTTGGATGTATCTGGGACTATTCAGCTACTTGGAGATAGCATTCTGGGCTTTTCTTTTACAGGATTCAGTCCTGATCCACTGAAACTGAGGAGAGTTTAGCCCTTGCCCATATTTAGGGCTGGACCAGACTGCATTCAGCCTGCCTTTTAGACACCAGCACTGTTCCTCTCCCCCATGCTCTGCCCGGCAGTGCCTCTCTTGGTAACCTCACAAGTTCTGGCTCCAAACTGGCATCTGCCCTTGGCCACCCTCACTTATCCAGCTCTGTTTGCTGCCCTTTCTTGCTCCATCCCATCACAACTAACACTGATGCACTGCAGTGAACAAGTGCCTCTTTACAGAAGAAAGGAAAGATGTTTCTGATGTGCCATCCATTGCCTGATGGCTCTGCTCACCTGTTGCCAATCTTTTTCGTTTCTTAGATTACTACTCCTCAGGACAAGGGCTGTGCTTTTTGTGCCATTGTGCTGCCACCATATAGGAGATAGAGACGCTAGGCTGCGATGCACAGAGATCGGTTCCTTTAGCTCTTCTTAAGGACTGGCCTTCACAGTTGTAGGACTGAGCAACCCATAGCAGTCAAATAAGGTAGAGCTTTTTGTATATTCTAGCCACATCTGAGTATTTTTATCTGGAAATGGCACAGCAAGGGAAATAAGGAATACAGTTCTCATAGTTAATTTTTATGGCTGATTAATTAGCCCAAAGAGTATTAAATTGTGCTAATGTAGTTTGCCTCTTCGATGCTGTTTTTTGACTTCAATGGAACTAAATACATGCTTAAAAGTTAACTACATGCCTAAGTGCTGTGGTGAATCGGGGCCTAGGGCATTAATTAGAACTTGGCTCAGATTTACTTTCAAGGCTTTCCCCCCCTCTTTTTTTTTTTTTTTTTAACTCTTCAGCGCTCAGCAGTTTAATTGGTATGCAGATGTTCCCCTTTATTGCTGGCAGAGGCCTCTGTCACTATTCTGAAGGTACTCAGACATCAAGGCTGGTACAGTGGGCAGGAAGAAACCCCCCCTGAAGGCTTTCAAGCTTTGTAGGAAATAATGATGTATGAGACAGGGATTCCTTTGGAACCTGAAGAGAACATGACAGACAGAATAATATGGGAGGAAAACATTGTCTTCACAATTGAGACTGATGGTCTCATCTTGTCTCCCTGTTATTGTTACCAACCAAGACTGAGATGAGCTTTCTTATGAAGAACTTCATTTCGTGGCAGGTTCTATATGTTGGACACACTGCGCTCAGTGGTAGCTTTCCATCCAAAGTACAGATATTGACAGGCTCTGAGGAACCCTTTGGGGTGGTGTTTTAGCTTAAGACCTAAAATTCCTTCCAGCATTGAGATGCATTTTGTCAGGAATGACAGTTGCAATTTGATAATCTTTTACCACTTTGCCTGCCTATCTCAAGCAGCTAGCTGGAGGGGAGAAACCCAGAGTTGTTGGGCACAGGAGTGTCAGCTTTATGAATCAGCTTTTCTCGCACTTTATTAATTTCACTTTCCAGTGGTTAGTGCATGTTTGCAAGAGACAATTGATTTGCACGGATCTGAGTAGGATGGAGGAAAGCTGGAAGTAAAGGAGGAGTGCAAATTGACAGCAATGCAATACCTCTAATTGACAGATATCAAAGGCACTATTTAAAGCAACTTTTCTTCTGCTGTTTAGGTTAAAAATGGCCCTCAATTTGTCCTCCAGTTGCCATGTTCAAAAAGATGTGTTTTCATGTTTATTAATTTCAAATAAGTTTGCTGAAATATTGAATGCTTATTTTCTGTACTTGTATTTTCAAATTAGATGATTCAAAATGCTGTTGTGAAAGGTACAGGAAGATGGCTGTTTCTTGACTCTTCCAGAGTAAAAGCTGTCTTTCAGGGGACACTTTGTACATGTGAGGTTTGTGTTAGTATTTTTTGGCACCCACAGTTTCATCAGAAGTGCATTTTGGCTAATGGGAGGCAGAAGAATTAATACACATGCTGCATGTTATGGGTGCAAAAATGCAAATGGAAGTTACACCCACCATGAAAAGGGCTAGGAAAATGTACCTTACTGAATACGAGCAGGGCAGGTTAGGAAACATCATCTTCTTTTTACAATTGGCTGTTACTATTCACATTTCTGGAGAACTGCGATCTTGCTGTTAATCGTACAGAAATAGATGCTGTGGTGAAGCCTCAGGCATGAATAAAATTGGATGTTAATCTTAAAGCAGATTTTTTACAGCTATGTACTCAGAGCCAGTGAATCCAAATGATTTTGGAAACTGTATTTGTTACTTATTTAGATCAAAATGCCAAGGGGGAGGGGGAAGGGGGAGGAAGGTCAGTGGCACAGGTACATATTGTACCATTTGAGCTACTTAAAGTTGAGCAGATAAGCAAAGCAAATATTAAACATCTCTGGCTTGACACAAATAATAGGCAAAGCTGAAAAAAGCCTGCTGACAAGAGGAGTGGGTGTTGGTGGGTGACTTGCCGCAGTTTTAGAGCTGTTAAGTGTAGGTTTTTTAGCATTTTCATTATTTAAAAGTGGAGTGGTAGTTTCTTCACTCCCTCTGAAAAGTTACTAATTTACTCTGAAATACAGGGTAAACCACAGTGATTTAAAAGATTTGTAATGTGCTTTAGAGTGATTTCAAGTAACAGACACCCTCCTTCTCTCCAAGCTTACCACGGTCTCAGCTCTGCTCTCACTCCTTCGCCTGTGTACATCTGCACCAAAATGCAAAGCAGGGGCTGCCCCACGTGTGGCTTTCATCTCTCTAGTTCCAGCATCAACAGGCTGGGTGGCTTCTACCACTGGTGCTTGTGCAGGTTTGCCTCATTGCCAGTGCTCAGAAACAGAGGCTGAATTAGCTATGTTGGGGTGTTGGTGTGGCATCCTAGAGCGTGGAGTGGTGCAGAACCTGCTTCTCTGCAGGTAGGGCTGCAAGCGCCCAGGCTTTCCTTAGAGTAACCCTGTTGCACACAGGTTGCCTTCTGCCCAGTGTGAGGAAAGTGCCAAGCGGAGTATGGCTCAGGGCTATGATTAAGGTCCCCAGGGTGCTCATGCAATACAGGCAACATTAAGTAACCTGCAGCAATCTGTGTCTGATTCAAAGAAGGCAGCTGAGTTGTGTTCCCAAGGGGCTGTCCAACAGGATGGGCAGCCTGCGGGGATGGGAGGTAGTCATGGGATTTTCTCTAGTTGTCAAGCTGGATGGGTCTCAGCTACCTCACGCTGTAGTGGTTTCACAGAATCACAGGATGTTCGGGATTGGAAGGGACCTCAAAAGATCATCTAGTCCAATCCCCCCGCTGGAGCAGGATTACCTAGATCAAGTCAAGTCAGATTCGTGCCTACATACTGCTGTGCTGTACAACCTTGTGTATGACAGACTGCTTAAACTGGAGGAGGCATATACATGGATGATGTTTAAGTTTGATGGAGCCTTGCTGAGAAGGAGCTGGTCTTGCATTTCCTCAAAGAGGTCTCTTGTCGTTTGTGGTAAGGAATTGGGACCTGGGGCTGAAGCCACAATCTACAGGACCAAACCACGGAGTTTACACAACTGCCAAGGCCTGCCCATTTGCCATCCCAGCTGAAGGTCTGTGTCACCACAAATCTGGTCCTTTTCCATCTATTCTTGTCCTTACTGTTTAAGGGGAGAAGCTATTTTGCTTGATACAGCAATGTTGTCTTGCTTAAGTTTAATTTTATTAGCTGCTGCTGATTCGTTACCAATCAGTGCATATCCATGGGTTTGTTTGATATCAATGACCAAGGATAGAAATACTTGAATGGAAAGCTAGAGGAAAATGCTGAGGTTCTGGAGGACTCCAGGGTTTCTTTTGCTCTTCTTTATTTCTCTGTTCTAGGAGGCCTGGAGAACATTCACGCTTTCCTAACAGAAACTATTCAAGATGCACAGACCTGAAGGGTCACCATGAGTTTCTAGTGTTCCTCTGGTGTGACTGGTGTAGATTGTGTTTTCTAGCAAACTTTAAGGAAGAAAGCTTTTGTTACAAGGAGAGATGGTAGTTTGTGCACCCAGCCTCTATTTGGAAGACAATTTTTTTTGTGAAAACTTTCTTCTTCTGGAGGCTTGAACCAACTGCTTTTGATCTGGGAGCTCACACTGTGGGTAAGCACAGCCACGTAAGGCTGGATAGATGTCACCTTCCGGGATTCACACATGTAACTCTCCTTGACTTGAACTGGAGAAGGGCCAGAGTTTGTTCACGTTCGCTGAGAAAAGTGAATACTGTTCTACAGAAGCTGTAATTTCTTCCTTTTTTCCCCAATAGATGATGACTAAAGTAGGCCTGAAATGAGTATAGATATACTTATGTTTGCTTGAAATGAGTGTAGTGCATAACACTTATTTTAGCACCAATCTGGAACACTACCGTGAACAGATTTACAATGTCTGCCTCTTCCTTACCTTGGCATTCTGGCATTTATGCCCATTCTTGCTCTGATACTTGGGAGTTTATTGAAACCAAATCTCTGAAAGGTGAGTAGTAAAAAGTAGATACTTTCATATACAAACTTATTCCGTTTTGTGTGCTCCATAATCTTCTTTTAGTTCTTGAATATGGTTTTATTCTTCTGATACTAAGGATCTCAGCACCAATTTTTGTTCCATCCTCTGTGTCATCAGCAGAGTTATTAGCTGTGTTCCAGTTCCACGGTCCTTTGTTGCTGGATTGAAAAGATCTACTAACTTCAACCGTGTGTTTTTAGACTAGACACAGAGAAAACCTTTACTGTGTTTGTACAAGAGCAGATTTAATTGGGAAGTCATTGAGAGAAACTAATAAAGAATTTCCTTGATGTGATTTTTGGAGTTACTCTGTGAAACTGAATTGGATTTTTTCATATATTGGACATAATGGCACTTGAAAGCATAAAGAAGGTTAAGTGTAGATGGTAATGAAAATGTTGTTGGTGTTTATAGGTCAGTCGATATTGTCATTACATTAAAGTGATATGAAATATCTCTTTGATTTCATAGGCAGTGCCTTACAATATATAGTTTACTGTAATAACATGATACATTGATGTTAAGTTTAACTTTATAAAAAGCTTATTACTACTTCAATTGCCCTGAAATGCTTTATGAAAAGTATGTTTATTACAGAACACATACAGTTGCTACCTGCCCAGTGTTAGCTCTGCTATAGTGACCTAAGCGAAGAAAACACATTTGGAAAAAACATGTGCCAAGCAGACATGGTTGGTTTTGAGGTTTTTTTGTCAGACTTGCTGGAAACATTCATCAATAGTTGGAGATGTGGTCTTTCAACTAGATTTCTTTCACCCAGATTATAGGCAAACTGCAAGATTCTTCAAGCATAAAGTCATATGCCAGGAGTATGATATTAGCATTTCTTTCAATAAGAATAACTTTGGTATGAGTACCTTGTTTGGTGTTTTGCCTTGTCATTCATCACTGTGTAACATCTTTGTAGAACTGCAGTAACTGGAAGGAAGGAAGGAAAATACTGGAAAGAGTTTTTGCAATTAGAGCTGAGTTTGATGAGTTCTGCCTTTCTGGAAAAGAAATGCTGATTTTGGCTCTTAGCCATCTACTGTTTGTGCAGTTGCATATTGGAATAAAAGAATAAAGGTGAGCACTAGGACCAGACTTTGGTCATCTCTGCTCTGATACGCATTTTGGTGTTACTTTTTCCAGGGGGACTTTATTCACAAAATCTCAGAACGTATTCTTCCAATAAGATTTCACATAGTTTGATAAATGTTTGGATAAATTTCATGCCGTCTTATCAAATAGTTCTTTCTTGAGGAACTGAGCTTAAATGAAATGCTAGTTTATGTTGGTGGGATAATAAAAAGTACAGATCCAAATCAGTGATTTGTTGTTCTTTTGCAGGAGTAGGCTGAATCAAAGCCTCTGTCAACAAGTAGAGCTGAAATACTGAATTAACGTACCAAAAAGCAGTATGTCAGGAGTACTTCCTTCTCCTTGGGATGGTGTTGAGATGTACCTTGCTCATAGAAGCTTTGGAAACATTGTGAGACTTGGACAAGCACATCACATCCTTGGGCTGCAGGCATGTTGCTGCTCTCTGAGCGCGGCGCACTCTTGAGTATGTTTTGGGGTGATGGGAATCTGCCCAGTATTGGAGGAGCTTGGTGGAGCCAGTCATAGCTTCTCTATTCGGATGGCTTATCACTTTCTTGTGGGGCAAGATGCTGCTTTTGTTCTCTTTTGCACCTGAGAAACTGGTATAATATTAATTTACATTGTTGTCGGGTTTCATTAGTGAAGCAAAAAAGGGGTGGCTGTGTAGTGGTGCTAAAGCTTGGTATGTCCTTTATATTGAGTGAGCAGAGCTCAGTAGCCAGCAAGACACTGCTTTTCCAGAAATACGAAATATTTAGGTAAAATCTGAATGGAAATTTGATTGCTGCCTGCTAAAATGGTGACCTCTTCCTTCCTAAATAGGTTTGATTCTCTTCTTGATGAGATCCCTGCACCTTCACCTAGATTCCTCCCTGGGCAGCTGCAGTGAATGGATCTGACCACTGAAGGAATCTGGCCCACTGAATTCCTTGTCCTTCTGTGTAGTTGAATGAGAAGTATGTGTCTTTTGAAGAGCAGTGACTGAAAGAGATATTGATGACTGCCAGGGCATCTACAGAAAAGGATAAGAAAATTACTCTACTACAACAGTGCAGACAAAGGGGCTTTGTTAACTCCTTCTTGTAGGTTGTATATATTAATAGTAACAACTAAAGTTTTGTATTTTTTCAGAGAAACACACAAGGCTTTGAATTGTATTGTTTTAATTGCAGCTAACTGCATGAATTAGGTGGAAAATCACGCACAGTGCTTTGATTGTCTAACTCGCTGTATGTGAGGCTTTGGGAACAGTTTGTTATTATAAAAGAACGGCACTAACAAGAAATTAGCCAACATGTAATTGCTAGGCTGAGGGGCAGTTTGGGGAATGCTGCTATTTATTTATAAATTATTAAATAAAAGCACATAATATGTGGATCATCTCTCACTGCCTCCGCACTTTAAACATTGCTCATCTTCCTAAATTTCATGTTCTCCAGGACATTGCTTCTTATAACCAGCACAGGCATCAAAACCACCCACGTCCGGGAAAGGAGATGCCTGTGCATTTGTTACAATGGCAGTTTTGACTATGGGACTCATTTAAGAACGTGAGGTTTAAGTTCAAGGAGTGGAGTCCTGACCAGATTTTTAGAGGTTGTTTTATGTGCCTAAAATATACGTGAGCACCTGGGACTCTGTTCAGGTAGCTTAAACTCTGGCCAGGGTTTCCTACTGAATTTTGGAAATTTACAGCCAGCCAATACCCTAAACAGAAGGATTTAAGATCAATTTAGGCATTAAATTTAGCAGTGTTCTCAAAACATATTGATTGTATAATTCCATCAGTTTTGGTGAGAAGGGGGTAACTTCTGATTGTCCCATATGGTTCTCTCTGCACGCTTAGTGACTTACTGCCTTGGGAAACATAGTCCCTTTGCAAGACACAGAGAGGACATAGACGGTGACTGCACTTACCGAGGAGGTGGAACAGTACTTCATCCTCAGTGTTTTTGGCTATGAAATACCTATTTCACCTCTCCTGGGGGATGGAGCTGCCATCCTTTTCCTCAGCGTAGATTTGTGGGCTTTCTTCTAGGAGAGCAGAGGTAATGATTATTGTTGGCCCAGCTCTTCACAGCTGTAAACCGTTTCCTCTCATTTCCGGGCAAGAGCCAATAAACTGGAATTATTAGGGATTAGCCCTCTCAGGCTTTCTAGCTGTGTGGGAAGAGCATCCTTCCCTCCACCTCTCCCTTGGCAGCTGAGGAGATGATTCTGGGGACACACACAGCCCAGCTTCCTTGCCTTGGTAGGGGCAGCAGTAGGTGCCAGTGGATGTGTGCTGTTATATACCAGTGATGTTCATGCTGTGCAAACAGATCACGCTATTGAACCACTTGGTGTTCATACAACTTTAAAATGGTAGAGGTTTAATTTTATGGCTTCATCTGCAAGCTTGTTAAAACCCATATGTCCACACTGAAGGGATGTGAAGATTGTATCGCTAGTACTGGCTACCAACCTCGCTGACGTGAGACTGTGTTGCGCAGAAGGTGCTTGAGAGGTGGAACTGGGCAGAGTTTAGCTTTGCACAGCTCTCACCAAGAGTTGCTTGATATCCCTATTGCTGTTTTTTGAAGTCCAAAAATATTTTGCCTCAGATAACCTATTTTTCTACAACAGAACACAGCTGCATTTACGAAAGGTCTTGGCTTTTACAGTAAATCTCGTTTGTATAGCTTCCTCGCTATATATACGTTGGCTGCATAATCGCCAACAGTCATAATGAAAAGCACAGTTTTGTTACATGAGCTTTCAACAGTAGTTTTCAGTCATTTAGAAAATGCTGGAGCTAATTCCAAAAAAGGGGGGAAAAAAATCAAAACAAAGCAGCTTTGAAAATGTTGGTATACTTGGGGGAAATAAATCTTCATTTTTAACCCAGTTCTATTCTTCTTTCTTTGATACTAAAACCCATATAAACCACTACCGATTTCAGCCAGCTCAACAGAAGATAGCATATGGCTTTTCCACACTACTCTTCCCTGCACTGGAGGAGCTAAATCTTGGCCATGTTCCCATATGGCCTCTGGCTGGGTTTTATGGGGCAGCCTGTATTCAGCGCTTGCATGCACTCTGACAGCTCTCCTCGTGGCAAGAAGGACCTCACCATCCCCACACCTCTTTTTCCAGCAGAACGTGGGAAAGTTGCTGGATTAAATTCTCCTCGATCAGAAAACTTCTTGTATTGAAGACACTCAAAATATACAGCCTTTCAAACCCTTGTGAGTTCACAGCATTTCAAGATAAGAGCCACGCTATTGCCAAGAAATGTGTCTTGTTGAGGCCCACAATTAACTTTATCAAAAGAAGGAATATTATTTTTGCCTGCTGCAGATAGAGGGTGCATCTCAAAGCAGCCTAAAGTTAAAGATAGATATAGCGTCTGGTTCAGATCACGATACGAAGGAGGATTCAGGTTAATTAGCATTTATTCTTAGTTTGTGGTTATTCCTTTTGGCTTGAGCTAACAGGCAGGAGCTGGAGCCCCACGAAGTTGCTTCTCCTGGGATGAGAGATGAATGAGAGACAGTCTCCATGGTGAAAATGTATTTAGGGATGGGAATGTCGCTGAGGAAGACTGGCCCATGCCCTAGGCTCTGCCAGCCTGCAGGAAGGATGCTCTGAGAGGCAGTACAGTGCCTGCAGGGAGGATTTTGTGAAGGCATCTACTGAAGTGTCACAGGGGCTGTTGAAATGGGAGGTGTCGTGAATCCCTCCTTGACCTGGTGCCCTCAGACTTTGTGCACAAACAACCCCTGTTTGTTGCCTGTTGGCCATTCTGGGTGGTTTTGGCTGCAGGGAATGGTTGTGCAAGGGCGAGCAGGCAGCTGGCCGGGTGCCAGCCTGTGAAGAAGGCAGCTTTCCAGAGCCCATCCAAGGCTTTCGTTTCCCCTTTCTTGCCACTGTTTTCTGCAACATCACTGCAGCTTGAGTGCAGCCACCTGTCTTCAACAGAGCTGCTTTTTCTCCTGACATCTCCCCACCACTCCTAGCTGCCCACCTGCTGGAGACCAGACCTCCACACTTTGGCAGCTCCTGTGTTTTGTACGTTTTTCCCCACTGTGGGTGTTCAGCGGGAGCTGAGGCATTCCCAGTGGGATCTCCTGTGAATCTGGGCAGAGTGCTCCTTTTCCAGTAGCTGCAGAGACTGTTTCATTCCCTCGGGTGCTTGCAGAGAAGCTCATTTCCATGTTTGGTGGAATCCTCTGGCTTTGCAGACACCTGGTCCCACTGGCCCTGGGGAAGGGCAGCCCCATGGTGGGCGGGCTCTGTGCCCACTGCCCTGCAGCCATAGGGCAGAGCTTTCCTGCCCTGGCACATGATTAGCTGGGTCCTCCCAGTAGGTGAAGCTGTGGGTATAAAAAGGTTGCAGGCCAATCCCCTTTTGAAGGGTTGAAGTTGTGCTGGTTGTTGTTGCTGAGCTCAGAGCATGGTGTGGGTACCACTGGGTAGCTCTTGCTGTGTGGGCAGGCAGTGTATGTAGATCTGTGACTCTCCTTTCTGGAAATGCTTGCTTGAAAGTTTCAACAAGGTCTAAATTTAATTTTATCAAGCTGCTTCAGGGTGTCCTCCTTCCCCATCTGCCCTGTGGAGGAGCTGGCCCCTCTCAGATGCTTCAGGCAGGCCAGTGAGACAAGGCTGAGCTTGTGGTCCTTGGCAACACTTCTGTTTGTGGGGGCTTTGCTGAAGTGCTGCTGGCTTCAATAGAGATAAAATAGCATAAATGAGGTTTTGAATGCAAGTTCACTTGCAGAAGGGTGGGGAAAAGACTCTTGAATTTGTGTGTAAACAAAATAGATGATAATACTGCCTAGGAAACACCATGGTAGTCTTAGGACAGACTACCAAGCAGTGAGCTCCAGCGTCAGAGCACAATCCTGGGCTTTGCAAATCTGTCATCACTAGCTCCTTGTCAGAATGCAGGAGCCTCAGTGAAAAAGACTTGTTGCTTTTAACACAGGAAAATCCTAAGTTTAAAACAAACCATGTATAATATGCTAAGAGCACCCATTTGTAGGGCTTCTTATGCTATTGTGAAGAAACTACGCAAATAAAAAAAAAAGCAAAGCAGGAATATGCTTTGATGCTCACTTAATTGTGGAAGTTTTATTATGTCCTGCTGTGCTGGTGACAATGGCCTCTTACCAAGGCTAAGCCCAAATTAGATCAGGTGTTTTCCATGTCATTGTAGCCTTGACCATCAGCTGGTTTAGGAGTACAACAAACCATTTGGGACAAGCAGACCTGTTCCCCGAGAATTTGTCCACAGATGGATATGATTTGGCCACTGCTTACTGTCAGCATAGCATCCTTATACTGCTGTTACGTATGCAACAGTGTGAAAAAATAGGCTCAGAGATTATTAAAATGATTTTGTTTCCTTTTTTCCTGCTCCCTTCCCCTGGTTGTTAATGAAATGACTGAAATGTGTGTTCAATAAATGCTTACAAGTTACCTTTGTCTTTTGTTTGCTCCCAGAAGGAAGAGAACAGCACTCCTGCCTGTTTCCTCTGTGGTGGAAATGTGAGGACAGTGACTATTCCACAGGGAACTCTGAGCTGTGTGGCAGCTACAGGTAAGCTCAGAAATTAAGCTGTTACTTTGGAAAGCACCAAAGCTTGAAGCAGTTTGTTCTTGTTCCTTGTGTGGATTATTTGAAAGTGAATTCTGTTTTATGCTGGGCTTAGATGCAGTCTTTTCCACAGACTAAGTGCTCTGCTGGTTCACTGAACAGAACTGACTTTGTGTTCTGGAGACAGGATGAGACTGGATGGGCAGGTGCGGTAGATGGGTTTAGGTGGATCTGCCACCTTAGGAAGCATTGGAGCTGGATTACAGTTGTGAGATGCTGAGTTGAAAGAAGGTTTTTAGTGTGTCTTCCTTTTTATCTTGTGTTCCTGAAGTCTAGAGCCTCAAACCTAGAGTCTTGGAATATTAATTCCTGTTCTTTGTTGTTCCAAAGTGATACTGGTCCTCCTCCAGCATTTGTGTGAAGTCTGAAAGCTCTGAGTGAGCACAGAATGTTTAAGGCTGGAAAAGACCTCTTAGATCATCGAGTCCAGTCTATGACCTACCACCAAGACCCAGCTAAACCATGCCACTAAGTGTGGCATCTAGTCTTTTTTTGAACACCTCCAGGGANTGATACAGGCCAAGATGCTGTTGGCCTTCCATGCCCCCTGGGCACAGCTGGCTCGTGTTCAGCTGCTGCCAACCAGCACTGCCAGGTCCCTCTCTGCCGGGCCACTCTCCAGCCACTCCATCGCCCAGTCTGTAGCGATACATGGGGTTGTTGTGGCCGAAGTGCAGGACCCTGCACTTGGCCTTGTTGAACCTCATACCATCGTCCTCAGCCCAATGACCCAGCCTGTCCAGGTGCCTCTGCAGCATATTCTTACCCTCCAGGGTATCGACACTGCTCCCCAACATCCACAAATTTACCAACGGTAGACTCGATCCCCTCATCCAAGTCATCAGTAAAGATGTTGAATAGAGCTGGGCCCAGTACTGACCCCTGGGGGACACCACTGGTCACTGGACACCAACACCACAACCACTCTCTGCGCCCAGTCATCACAATCCTGCTCAGAGCTGAACATGGACATAGTTGTCAGTATTGATGCCTAATTGTTTTAGCTGGTTTTCAAGGTCAACCTTCCTTTCAATATGAAATGTGTACTGAGCTGTGCTTCTGAGCAGTTGTCTCAGGCTTTCTATAGATCGAGGAAGGCTATACTGAGTGTTGATAAGTACTTAGTAAAGACGATGTGGTTGAGTTCACATTTTGAAATAGCTTTTCCATCATAGGGTTTAGTATCTACCGCTTTCCTTTTACCTGGCAGCTTCTATTCTGTAGTATAAATTGTGGCAGTGTCTCTGGAATATATTTGTAAATATATTTGCTGTAATATACTTGCCAAAGTTATATATTGAATAATATATCTGTTTTCCAGCATGTCTGAAATGACTATGTACAGAATGTAATTAAAAATGAACGTCCTACGGTAGTTGCATGTTTCTATCAGCTTTTCAGCACTTTTCTAGAAAATACTTTTCCCTGTTTTATTACATCTTCTGTTTAATGAATGTCATTGGAACAAGGAAAAAAAGCATTGAAGGAGACTGACTAAAACTATTAATTTGTATTAGAATTTTATGAAGAATTTTCACACTGGAAGCTGTTAGAAAAAAACCCCAGCAATCCAACAGCGTGGGAAATCCATGGTTTCAAAGTATTTGGGGGGTGTGTGCATGGAAGGAAAGTTATAGGAGAGGCTTGTGACAAATAAATGAGGGGGAAAAGGAGATTGTCAACCAATCCAAAAACCACAAGAAAAAAGACAAGTCAGACCATAAATATTTCTCTGTCTTCCCATTGCTGGCCAGGATCAAGCAAAGGATGTCTCAGAAAGGAAGGGAGATGTCTTGGATTCCCAAACATGATGAGTTTCCACTTGGTAGTTATCATACACTCAGCTCTGTAGAGTGCTAAGTCCTTGGTTTAGTATCCCATACAGAGAAATAGAACGTGACTGAAGCAGAGATTTACGCTCTGGCACAAGTGCCCAAGTACGTATATTTCTTGAGATAGCAACTTTGCAATGTTATGTCAACTTCTGAACTTGTATAATTGCTCATGGAGTGAAAAGTACTTGGAAAGAACATATTTTTCTGGAATTGCTGGTGGTTTTGGTTCAATCTACTTACTGTACAGTAAATCTGTACATACTGTGTGAGTATGTTTTTGTTGTGCACTCTGCGGAAGGAGAGCACTCCCTAATAATAAAAAGATTAGTGGAACATAGGAGGATATCAGAATCCTATCCTATCAGCTGCTACTGCGAGCTGCCCATGAGACAGTCTTTTCAAAGTGGATGGTTTTGTCCAAGAGTGAAAAATTTATTTGTGGACCTGACAAATTCCTAGTGTGGTGGATATTTTTGAAATGACATCATCTTGGAAGAGCTCTCAAACAGTATGCGCCTGAGTATCCACGGCTTTTCTTTCCCTCTTCCTTTAGCTTGAGCTTTCTTCCATCTTGGTGGGAGGTGTCCTTTTTATGCGTATTTCTTAATACTTAAGAACTGAGTGTAATTTTTTCCTGTTTATGGGTTCTGCAGCACTCAAGATGACCCTTTCCCGCTACACTGAATGCTTTCCCATTCTGTATGAACGATGCACGGTGTTGAGCTGTTAATACTATTTTTCACCGGAAATTAGTTTTGTTTCATGAAAGTGACCAATTCCAGAGAAAATTTGCTGACTAATGCAACCTAGGCAGATGCATGACAGAATAGTAGAATAAGAACGGGTGTTGAAATGTTTCACTTGCATTTACAACCCTCCTTTTATCTTCGACTAGTAAAATTCAGGCTGTCAGTATTGATACTGTTTCCTTGTGGGCCTTTCAGATTCCAAGTATGTCTGGCAAACTGTGGAGCTGAGTGCATTTAGGGGGGTGAACACCGTGCTGGCATCATTGCAATCTGAGATAGAATGAAAATCGCTTTTGGACCAGTATGCTCAGTGTTTCTAGGAGGCCTCTGTAGCAATAAGGTTTGGGCAGATGCTGCAGTGGGCACATAGCCTAGTAGCGCTCTTCAGATCTTCAGGTAGATGAGGCTACCATGGTGTGTGGGTCGTTGCTACAAGAAACATTCCCTTTCAGTGCTGTGGGCCCTGCTTGGTTTGGATGAAGGTGGAAGAGAGGAGATAGCTCATCTGCCATTCACACACGGGCTTTCCAATCTTCAGGGAACTAGCAGAGCAGCCCGTTGTACTCTGGCATTGCCAGTACATCATCCTAGAGAAGAAGGTGGGTGTCTCATTTGAAACACATCACTTTCTCTTTTCAAAGAGCTCTCTCCCCGCCTTCCAGACCATATGCTTTTGTCCTCACCAAGGAACTGCAGAAATATCCAACTATGCCATCTTCCTTTCCCTCTCCACAATCTTGGGAGAACTATGTAAAAACAATTCCAATAAAGCTGCTCATGTGCTTAGGTAGTCAGGCTCTATCTGTCTCACAGAAATCTCTGTGAGACCAAAGAGCCAAATGCAGACTCCAGCACTCCTGGGGCTCCTGTGTTTCTCCCTATGGACCTTTCAGTCTGTTAAACTCATCCCTGGAAGAGCCCAGTTTTTCCACTTGGAGGATGTGGTGTGCAGAATGGAAAATATACTTTGTGTTAGAATAGTCATTCCATAGGCTTTTATAGAGTGGTGAATCCCTCTCCTCAAGTCAAGTTACATCTCCCAATTCTTCTCTCTCTCTTCCAACACATAAGTATTTGCTTCAGTAGAATCTTGACTACATTGTCTGTTGCATGACCCCTATTACAATACCATCCAAACTGTTCAGGATCTTCCATGAATTTTCTTAATGCTGCTCAAAATAGAGAAGTGATACTTGCAGAGAAAACCTTAAAGCAACCAAAGAGCAACTGAGGCTACAGAGCCCTTTGAAGGAGCATCACAATGGCTGTCCTGAGGTCCTTGGATGGGATGTCCTAAAAGCTGCAGCTGCTTTCCCATCTTACCTTAACTCTCTGGACGAGGGTGGAGAGGAAGCAAGAAGAGATGTTTCCACAGTGATTGCAACATACTGTGATATGCAGATTCCCTCTCTGTGCCCTGTGACAAGCATGGTGTAGGCCACAAAGTGCTGCAATCCTTATTGGGGCTTTTTGGGCCTTTTTCACAAAGAATTCCATCTTTGCTGTCATGTCTTTTTCCTTTGCTGAAGGGGGGATTGTCAACAGTTCAGTGACAGATGCTGTTGTGCAAATGATTTGATGGTGATCTAACTGGGAATGAAATCCTCTTAAGGATTCAGGTAGACATTTTCTAATCTCTCTTTGATATGGGTTCTGTTGGTTGGTGTGTGAGACCAACCCAAGCAGTCCTGGAAGGATGAACCCTGTTGCTCCTCTTCCGAGAGGATACCCGTGGGCTTTATTGTGACATGTGCTAGTACTTACTGATGGAATAAAGCCAAGAATGGCATTGACTCTTTGATATACATAATGACATTTTCTAATAGGAGAATAAAACGCCAGGGTTGGTGGTAGTTACCTGTTCCACTCCGCCGAACCCCGTTAGCATGCGATCAACATTGTCTGTTTTCTTCTCAGACTGAAGTCACACTAATGTTAGTCATGTAAAAGGCTACACTGTTTTGAAAGAAATATTTATCAACATATGCTATTGTGGTTTATTTTTAGCCTGCTGATGTGTTTGACTAGTGTCTCATATGACCATGACATCTGTAAACAGAGCAAGGAGGGTGTGTCACTGCCCTTTAGGTTGGCATTTTCCTGGTAATTGTTATCAGATCATGATGCTCCCATGTTGAACCCTAAACTCCAATTGTAACAGCACAGACAGGACAGCTATAACTTGAGTTCTTGCTGTTACCAGATTTTCCAATTGCTTTTGTTTGAGTTTGCAGTGGAATGATTCAGGTGTGCAGATGTAGAGCACTAGTGCCATATGAGGTGCCTGAACTCCAGCTACTACTGCAGAGGAGCAGTGGCCTCCCAAGTGTCCTTTGCGGCGGTCTGAGCCCTGTGCAGGCATTGCAGATGCCCAGAGGTGGTTAAATTGTGTTGAATAAATTGTGCAGGCAGCTGACCCTCATCCTAGGTTTCTGCCAGCTGTTTCCCGTGGGTGTCACTAGGGAGATACCTTCAGCATGCAACCATCTGCTGGCACCTTGTGAGGAGATCCTCATGCCTCCCACTGAGCAGGCACAGGCTCAATCTTCTCAGCTACTCCCTAGTTACTGCGTCACTCACTATGAGCTTGGTGATTTGGGCAGCCCACAGAGAGAGATGTATGTACTTTCCCCCCCTGATGCTGTTTGGGAAGATTTCCTCACATGTATGAGAAAATACAGTGACCTTGCCAGCAGAAGACAGGGAAAAGCCTGAATGCTTTAAGATAAAACTGCCATGCTTTAAGGCACAATGAATTTAGCTTCTTAAAGATAATTGAAATTTATATATGTAAGTCAACTGTATCTATTGGTTTGAGGCTCATAGAGGTTATTGTGCAGATGATCAGTGAGTGGTTCAGAGGTGCGTGGGCTACAGTTTGGCTAGCAGCAGTGGGCTGTGGGAGGTCGCTGTGAGACCCAAGAAAGCCTCCTGGTCTCTCACATCTCTCCTTTTTTGTGATGATGAACTGTAGAGAGAGAAAGTGTGTCTCACATGCATAGGTTCTCCTCATAGTAATTTCTGTCACAAGAGTGGAATGAGCTTTGGGATTGTGGGGATGTGTCCTTCTCTATCTGACGTGATGTTTGGGAGTTAGCTGGCAGATTACATGTCCTAGATAAGAGGCTGAGGCCAGCAGTGGGGATGACATCCGTGTAGTCATCTCACAGCATCAGCGGTGTGAAATTCTGGCAGGCGTGTCTGAAGGACACAGGCCTGATGATGCAGTGTGGGTAGCTCTTGGGTACTTCTCACCAGGTGTGCCCTCTGAGGAGAGGGATGAGGGCAGCCTCAGTGGGGCAAGTCCTACCTACAGGACCACTGCCTCCCACTTGTGCCACTGCTAACAGATGCTGTTGCTGACATGTCCTTCCAGGCTGTGGAGGGGTATGAAACTGAAAGCCTGCTCCTGTGCATGTCCAGGCTGCCCAGGAAACAAATTTAACTGACTCTGGATGGTATTTTTGAAATAAACAAAGGTATCTGGCCCCAGTCATCGCTATTTCCATCCCACCACAGATTGCCACACACCTTCTCAGCTTGTGTGAGCATCCAGGCTGCATTGTGTCAAGTGAATGCTTTCTGTGCCTTTCCTAGCCTGGCTGGCTTTGGCAAAAGCCTGCCCAACCATTGCTGCAGGGTCGTCTAAGTTTCTACATCCCTTTGGCTGCCACAAAAAAAATTACAAACTGCAGAAGCAGAAACCTGGTGGATGGCACTACTGGTTACACAGTTAAGAATAAATGAAAAAAACAACCCCAAAGAAATGCAGGAAATAGAGACAATCAGCTTGTTGCCTAGGAGAGGAGGATTTATGGGATGCCAGGGTTCCTGCTGCCTTAAAGAGATGCTGTTGTGACAGGCCAGCACGGCATGAGAGGGCCGAAGAGCCTCATCGCTGTGTCACATTGATGGCACAGTTCAGACCTCAGCTGGGGTGAGTGGGTGGTTTCTATCACCTTTGCTTGTCAATCTCCTGGTCACCAAATAATGAGATGATTGTTAAAACCCTTCAAACTATTTTACAGGACACACATTTGCCCATGTTCCTTGTAATTTTTTAAAGTGGCAGTGCTCAAGCAGTGTCTGTTACCTCGTGAGCGAGTTCCTTCATCCCACCTGAGATCAGGGAGCTGCGCAAAGCCACCTGTGCCAGCAGGGAGGTCAGTGCTCAACAAGCACCACAATTTCTCTAGGTTCATACGGCATCCTGACTGACCTTCCTGCAGTCCCAGGGCTGAGGGCAGAGCATGGTGAGAGGAGCCCCACATTTGATTTTATCCTGAGGAATGGAGGGTTTAAAATTCATAGAGTCAGTGCCTTCCATCAGCCCTGCAAAACTGAAGATAAATGCCAATTGCTGAAGCCTTTTTAGGTATGAATGGGCACACACCAGCTCCTGAAAAATGCAGTTGCTATTTGTAGTTAAAAATAAACAAATGAATTGTTGGGCTTTTGAACATTTAATCTTTCTTAAGTAAACAATAGATTTTTCAGAAGAAAAAGAATTTTACTAGGAGGCAATCCAGTGAGTCCCCTTATGAACAGGCAGGAGCACTAAAGGACTTGGACACAAATCTTAATTTTTCCAGTGTTTCCCAATATATTCCTAGAAAAATATCAGCTAAATCACTTGTCAGATGAGAATTAACTTTCAGTATATTCACAGTACTTTTCTGATAAGCCCAGAGTGGTGACAGGTTTGTTACAGCAGAAATAAAACTCACCTCACTGATGGGGCAATGTGATAACTAATTAGATAAAATATTTCTGTGGCAGTTTTGGCCCAGGGAAAAGGTAGGTGCTATAGCAGTTTGCTGATTGCCTGAAACTGCTCAGGGGAACAGCATGTCTTGAAAGAAGAAATGATTGTAATGACCGTGTGGCTCATTTGCATTGATTGAGTGAAATATTCTTAATATTTTTATCTGTCCTCAGTGAACTGAGAGCGCTGTTGGAGGCACTGACTGATAAGTGCTCTTGCTGTACAGTGAGAGTTTGGTTACTATGGAGGGGCTTCCTCCCTGCCGAGATAAATTGGATGCTGGAAGAAAAGAATTGGGAAGGTGTCAAAAAGAGACACTTCTTTTAAAACAAACAAACAGAAACCCCCACCAATGTTGTGGGGTTTTTTAGTTTGTGACAGTGGGGCAGCCTTAACATTTGTTTCATGGAAACCTCCTCAGTTGATCAAGACAGACGATGACTAAGATCATGCTCTGCTCATGAAAGCACCTTCTTCCAGAGACCACTGCTTGCTCCTGATCTGCTGCTAATTAGTCCCCGCCCTGTGATTCTGAGTCATTATATTATTTGCCCTTTTCCATGGCTGCTTTTGGTGTGGAAACTGAGACAAATATTGCTCCCCTGCTGGAAATCATCATCATGTAATCAAATTCATCAGTACCTGGAAGCCCAGATGAGAAGGGAATAGATTTAGATTTTTTATTTTATTTTTTTGGTTGGTGATCTCTGATAGGATTGTTTTGAAGTCCAGCCATGCTGTATGTTATGGTGATGCACTGCATGTAGCATCTAGCTAGTTACTGTATTGTCACAAATTATTTTATTTGTTCAAACAGCAAAGCTATTAAGCAGACTTCAAGGGTTCCGTCAGGAAAAGGTGGAGGGATTTCACACTTGAGGCTCTTCAGTGCTTCTGTCAACAGCAGGTGCCTCTGCCTGTGCTTGCCCACAGCTTGCCACGAGGTGTATTGCCTCCAGCCACGACTTCTCAAGTTTATTACAGGATTCTGCAGGATGTTGCCCTACAACTTTGCTTGGGAGATTAAACGCTTCCTGCCTGATGTGCCTAGCTCTGTTTTGCTTTGTTTTCTTGGTGGAGGAAGAAGTGGACAGGTTGCCAGGGTCACCAGTGTCTTTCCCTGGTATGAGTGACTTCCTTGACTTGGCGAGCATTACTAGCACTGCGCTATTCTTAAGAACGTGTCCTTCTGCTGAACTGTACTCGGCTGAGGCTGGTTCAGACTTGGTGCTGTGACTCAGATGAGCTGGATGAAGACTTAAGAAAGCAATTAGCTTAACGTAACCAAGCTGGGAAGTTGCTTAGTGGGTTGTATAGTGGGTTGCTGTAGCAGATGCACACAATCATCCCATTACGCCTTAACCCCTCAAGTGGGACGAGAGCCTCCTAGCAGTGCCCACTGTGATGGGTGGCTGCAAAGCCAGAGTGGGTGTGCCTAGGCAACAGGAGCAAAACTGAAGTGGGTCATTAAACTTTAATTAAATAGTAGGACACAGTTAACAGTTCCCGAAGAATCCATGTCCTATGCTGTATTTCTCCTTCTCCTGTTACCTCTGAATCCCCAGGTTCTGCTGTTTCCCTTTCTTCAGCACTTTGGGGCTAGGTGGCATCTTCCCTTTCCAAAAGGGCTTGTTGGTTGAAAAATGTAATTTGCCTGGATGGCCAGCATGTGCCTTAGGGTTGGCAGTCGGGAATCCTGCGGTGCTCTACCTGGTCAGCTCTCTTTAGGGAATTAAACCCTCAAAACATGGCTGAGCCCTTCTGCCTGAGCTGCTGGGTCTGGGCAGTGCAGGGAGAGTGCAAGTGCTCTTTCTCTGGGCTGGGAGGAGGCTGCTGACCCCTTTGTGGTGTTCCTGTGGGAATTAGGGATGACCATGCCGTTCTGGTGGAAGTAATTCCACCCGTTGCACATACATTGCACTGATGAGACTGACGGTGACTCTGTCTGAAAAGGCTGCATAAATGGTGACAAGTGTCAGTGACTAATTTGATGGAAGGATAAGATGATCGTAATGAAATGATATTTCTGTGGCACAGTAGTTATAAGAGTTGGAGTTGCCCAAGCATCCGGCAGCACCCCAAAGATGAAGCTTTTCCTACTCTTTCTCCATGTCCTCCTCTTAATAAGCATCTGTTGCAATAAAAACAAAGATGCGGGAGGAGAAGAAGGGAAGAGCTGTCTGCACTCACGTGAAATGTTAAAATAAATGCAGCTTTTTTTGGACGTGTGGTAAAATGGTTCTATGGTAACACCAAGAGTTACGAAAGGGACAAATCCTGACCACTGAATACTTGTTCCTTTTGCAGCAAGCCTTGGTAAAACTCATGTAGTCCCTGACCTTACAGTGCTAGTTTACAGTATCACTAGTTTCCTGCCATGACTCAGTGGCTGGAACAGTAATATCTGACAGTCATTTTTTTCCTCTCTCTTTCCAGACCTCTTCTGAAGCTTCTTAGAGTGGGTGGGGAGAGATGAGTGACAAATATAATCTTAGTTCTTGCCCTTCCTCTTGCCATCTTATTTTATTTTTTAAAAAACAAATCAACTTGCTCCTGCTTTTCTGTTCCTTTCAGTCCTCTTATCCATCAGGCTTCCCTTTCATACGTGTCCTTGACCGAATCTTACTTTTCTTTTTGGTCCTGCTGGTGGTGGCTACGCTTGCTGATAATGCCTGGGAAACACTGAGCTCATTCCCTCCCTGTTTTTTTCCCCTCACTAGTACTTTTCTGCTCTCCAGATCAAACCTCTTAACATCCTCCCTTTCTCTGCAGTTATCTTGCTGAGCTTGCACTGCTATAATAAACTTTGCTACCAGCAGACGTTGATGAGTTTTGTATAGCCTGGGCTGGATACAGTTAAGGTTGCAGTAAAAGTTGACTCTAAGACTCGGGGCAACCTGGCCTTGAAGGAGCTGCTTCATCTTTGGGTCCTCCGTAGCTAGGATGGTGAGTGACAGTAAAGCAAGACAGTAGCAAGCCCCACTGATGTGGAAATGGTCTCAGTTCTGCCCTGTGGCCTTGTTGTCACAAGGTCACCTCCCTCAAGGCTAAAGAAGCAGTAGTTGATGCTTATTCCTGTCAGTTGTCACCAAGCCCTGAGATCTTCCCAGGAGCCAAGAGTGAAACCCTCTTGCTTTTGCAGCCTTCAGCCTACAGATGGATGACCCAGTATGGAACACTGGCTCTGGGCTAGGGCTGCTAGGACCAGGGAGGGTGTTTTATCACAAACAGAGGGACCATCCTCCAACCTCCCCACAGAAGGTGTAAAAACCTACTTGTAGTCATGACTTTGCCTTCTGACCCTGCGTAGCTTTTCAGTCTGGACAACAGAGCAAAATGCCTTGCTTGTCAAAGTTAAGAAGAAGACTCTAGAGTGTCTCCATGTATTGATTTCAGTTTAAGTTTCCCAGGTTTTCCAATATTGTGTAGTTATCCTGGCTCTGCAGCTTCTCTTCTGGAGACCCCAAGTCTTACACCTCTGAGCAGCACCCCGGGAACTTGCTTCAGACCACAGTTAAGGAGTCCTTTGAATTTGAAAGCTATGACCAATCTGGCAAAATTATTTCATATTTTGAATTCTGTAGTTTCTTTTCTGCTGAATTTAACTCTTGTGTAATCTGCGGATTATGAGCCCATCTTTACTTGAAAATTTAGCTTGCTTCTGACATCTTGGAGCAATAATAATGGCTCTGCTTGCTTGCATTCAGGAGATGTGAACCTGGGAGACAACAACAGCTTCTGTTTCTGGATCTCTGATGCTGATGTAGACAATGAAGTAGAAATGTGTTTCAGACCAAAAATTTGAGGGAAAGTCTACTGACACCCGTCCTGCACTTTTTCAGTGGGAGGTGTAAAATTTGATAATGGCCCTGGTTCTCCTCAACAGAACTCCAGCACTGTGCCTGATCTGGAATCACCCTAGGAATATGTCCTGAGCTGGAGAGTCAGAAGATAAATGAGACTGTGGGCACCCAGGCTCACTGCAGGCAGTATTCAACACCATTCAATGATTTTGGTCCTGCAGCTTCTGTTTTGGGGACAGAAGCCTTAATTAACCTCTTTTTTTTATTATTATTTTTTATTATTTTTTTTAAACTGAGTTATAAACCTGACCCTGCTCTGGACACCACACCATCACACTGTTTTGTTTAGGCTATGCTCTAAAGATGTCTACTGGAAAAATTGATAAAGAATGATGAGGGGCTACTGAAATGGGGCCCTTAGTTCAGCTATCCACTATTTACCAATGTGAGTTATGGTCTTGCATCTGAGATCTACATTCAGGAGAACCCCTAATTGCAAAATAGACAACAGAGCAGAACAAACAACCCTTTTCATAGGTAATACTAAGAAAAACTAATGTTTGTGTATGGGAACCAAAATTCTCTTTGCCTTGCAGCACTTTATAAACTCAGGTTTTTAGCTCTACTCAAGGAAAGTCTCTGGTAATCATTTGGGTGAGAGAGCAAGAATGCGTTTCAGGACTAGGTGAAACTTGTTGAATTTACTTTATGTGAAACTGAAGCGACCAACCTGATAGAAAAGGCAAATCTTTCATAAACTGCAACGTGGCTTTGGAAGTCTCTGCCTTTGTGGAGTCTTCTTTGTCTCTGTGTGGATGTCTATGTCATCAGGAGCATTGTTTAGGACCTGATGAGCTGTGGTGGGTGGAGGTCACTGCCTTCACAGAATCATCTAGGTTGGAAAAGACCTCAAAGATCATTCAGTCCAACTATTTGCCCTATTCTACCAGGTCCATCACTACACCACGTCCCCAAGGACCACGTCTACATGGCTTTTAAACACATCCAGAGATGGCAATTCAGCCACCTCCCTGTGCAGCCTTTTTGGCTGAAGGGGGAAGCTTTGGGCAGGCAGAGCTGGCTAACAGCTTCTCTGTCGTGGGTGAGTGTATTAGGCAAGAGAAGACTTTTTCTGAAGTTGTTTTCAGTCTCCAGACGAGATGTAAACACGTGGTGAGCTACTGTGCTTTGAAAATCGCCGCTTTGTTGGCTTTTTCCTATACATCCTGGATTTTTATTTATTTATTTCTTACAATACGCGCGATTTCCTATGAGAACGCAGCCCTTCAAAAGCCCTGACGGACTCGTGTGTGTATAATAATTTGGAAAGAAAGCAAAGCCGCTTTTCTGGCTTCCCCTTTCCCACCCCTCGAAGCTCTTCGCTCTCCACCGAGAGCCCCCGGGCACCTCTCGGGCACGATGCTCCGCACCTCGGGGCCGCTCGCCGGTCCTACCCCCATCCCTATCCCCGTCCCCACCCCCGGGGATGGGGTGCGGGTCCCGCAGCCCCCGTTCCTCCGCTGCCTGAGGCTCCAGCGCCCTCTCTCGGCCCGGGGGCGGTGTGGATGGGCAGGGAGGGCGGCAGCTCCTCTGGAAATCTTTGTTAAGCTGCTCTAGGTGGCAAAGAGAGGCCACTTCTGGGAAACGGGTAGCAGCAGCGTTTCCCTTGCAAACCTTTTGCTTGACAGCTCCTGTTCCTCAGTCGCTTCTGCAAAAGCCAAGTCCTGTGGAGAGCTTTGCTTCAGTCAGTGGAGATCTGTCCTGCTGACGAGGAAACAATCATAGAAACATTTTAGGGCTTGGATGGGACCTCTAGAG
>WEIS01043641.1:0-12111 GCA_013389965.1 Todus mexicanus
CGTTAACTCTCAAACTACCACAGACAGGAAGATGCTCTTAGAGTATAACTAAAAGATAATCTCAGGCCACCTCCTTTGTTGTTGCTGCAACATGCTGCCTTGCTGTTAAGGCTTCATGGTTTTTGGAAACTTAGAGTAAGCAATTTTTTCTTGTCGTGCCTTGCCTGGTTGTTCATCCTTTCCCTCTTCCTTCCTCTTTGCTTGTCAAGACCACAGATATTCTTCCAGTTCTACCATCAAAACTCACTCCTTCATTCCATGGACTCAGTCCAGCACTGAATATTTCCAGTGCTGAAATTTCTCCTTCTGCTATTGCTTTTTGAAAATACTTCTGCCAGGGAAAAAAGTAGCCTTTCCAAGTATAAAAAAAAGGAGGCAAATTTACTGGAGAAATAATAGCAGAACAAATGTGCTACTGATATTTGAAAAAATACTGGAAAATAATTCTGGCTGAACTCAAGTAATTATAAGTAGTGGTAAAACTTATAGTTTTGGTCTGAGCTCAATCACTTTTCATGGTTAAATCTGATATATTCTACGTTTTAGGAAGAACTCTAGCTGTCTTCAACAGTTCTATAAAGGAATAAAATCAATTGTATTATATATTTGCTGTTATGTACAGGAGCATAGGTCCTGTTTTGCTATTCCTTAATTTATATTTGCATTAAAAAGAGATTAATTGAAGTGTGGGGTGATCAGTCGTTTTTATACTTTACTGACCTTTCTTATCTTTACAAATATTTTTCCTAAAGGTGCTTCCTTGTGTTCTGTGTAATAGAAAGGATTTTTTTCTGCTTCTTATTTCTTGAGTTAATTTGCATGTTGTTTGACATGTTAAACCAGCTAACACGTCTGTTCATGTGCTGGAGCTTCCATCATTCTTACCTTTTGCTGTGCTTACGTTAGTCTCCCGTGCTTTGTCCTTCATAAATTGATAGGTCCATAACTCCGTGATAGTTTATGCTTCCTCTATTTGCATTTCCTTACCTGCTCAATTTTTCCCGTGACTGGACAATCACCATCTGCCTAGTTTTTCATTTTTATTCCACAATATAATTTTGATTTTAAAATGGACTTGTAAGATATAGCTAGGGAAGATACTATATTTAGTTCTCCTTTTCATCTCTGACTTTAGAAAAGTTTTGCCAAGTATTGTCAATTTAGTCATTCCTTTTCTAATTAAACCTAATTCTGTTTTCCTGGCTTCAGCTCTGTTCTCTCTCTGAAGACTAGTTAGCTTTTTTAACATACAAATCCCATATTTTCTAACATTTCAGTATCTATTAACCTCTGCCTCTTGATTGGCAGCTGAAGCTTCCATCTAAATCCTAAAATATAACTGGAGGATCATGAAAAACAAAGGTAATGAGAATGACAGATACGACACCCTACTGTGAATATGCCTGAGTGGTGCATAGGGGTCACCCTGGGAATTCATTTTTACTTAGAGTCCTTTTAACTAATTAATTGCCTGTTCCACTGAGTACGCACAGTCCTCTGGTATTCATAACTTTATTCTTTTAATTGTCATAGAGTGGAAAAAGGGTGCTTTTCTCTTTTTTCTTTCTTTCTTTTTTTTTCTTTCTTTTTTTTTTCCACTTTGGAAATTCTCCTTCACTTTAAAAAAAATTTCTATAGTTTGAGACAAGTTCAGGTGGCAACGAAAATACTATTTGTATATCGCTATACATTTATAGAGTTATTTCACCAAAGTAGCAACTCCACATTTTTACTATTAATTGAAGCTAAATTCCAGAGTTCTTACTGCAAGTTGAAAGTCTTACTGAAAGGCCACGTATATAATCGTTTGAAAGAGTCACTTCTTGAATAATTAAAAGTTTTGCATGATATTTTCCTGCATCACAGCCATCCCCACAGGTGCTTTATGTACTTATGTTCTCTGTGCTCTGGGGTTACCTCAATTTTCATAACACAATTTACACAATTAGGCTTGATTTAGAATGTCATCTCTGTCTAACTGGGACTAAGAGGAACCTTTAAACAATCTTTTCTAGTTTCTTGTTCTTCTATAAAATGATGAAAAGGATGAGGCCCAGTTTCTGTACCCTAGGAGATGGATAAAAAATGTCAGAATGTACCTCAGGGTCTTTCTCTCCGTTGCTCTCCCTTTTTCTGAAGCAGCTGGCTCTGTTCCAGTCACCTTGAACAGAAAAAGAGGAAGAAAGAGCAGGGCTATAGTATCTGATGATCTTTGCCCATTTTCTACCTCCCATTTACTTAATCTCTGAGAACTGGGTAAGCAATCTTTGCTTTCCCCCTCTGTTGACACACAGGCTGAATCTTGCTTTTTGTACAGCTGAGCGATGGCAATGACAACTTAATTCTTGGTGGACTTCTAAGCAGGTTTTGAAATATCATTGCTGCTTGATTTTATGGGTTTTTTTCATACCTGCTCTGCAAAAATGCTGGATAGTCTTTTAAAAACAAATTAAACTGAATGATATTAAGCAAGCAGAAGAATCTTCAGTAAAATGTGTGTTATTGCTTTGTTTTTTTGGTGGGGTATTTTTTAATTTTTTTTTTATTTTTTCAGAGAAGGATCAAAAGATCCAAACATCAGAGATATCTCCATGCAGAGTATTCCGAGGCACAGTGGTATGTCACTTTGAAATCAGATGATAGATATTGCAATGCTTATCAAACCAGTACAATTCAATCTCAGACTGACATGCAGCGCTTTGTATGAAGATGGTAAACACAACATGCTCATGGAATAGGTCAGGTATAACTTTATATGCAAGAAGTAAGATCTGAAAAGAAATCAATTCCATGCTTGATCAGAAGCAAGTGACAAGAGAAAGACAAAGAAAGAAGCCAAGACAGGCAGAATACGTCTGGTGTACTTGAGATGGACAATAAATCAGACTGGTTCTATCAGGCTGTTTGGCACAGTGGCATTTTTCTATGGCATGAACTGGATGGTCAGGTTCCCAGATATGAATAATGATCACAACTGGGAAATAATGTTTTTGCAGAGAAGAGAAAAAGCAAACATAAAGAGAAAATGAAAGGGCAGCATCAAAGGCATAGCAGGGTCTGCTGTTGGAATAAGGATTAGTGGCATAACCTGGCTAGAACAGGTCCTAGAAACAGAAGCATAAGCTCTCCTAAGTTCAACAAGACCAATGCAAGGTCCTGCATCTGGATCAAGGCAATCCCAAACACCGATATAGNGAAGCCCCATCCCTGGAATCCTTTAAGGCCAGGCTGGATGGGGCTCTGAGCAGCCTGCTCTAGTCGGAGGTGTCCCTGCCCATGGCAGGGGCATTGGAACTGAATGAGCTTTGAGGTCCCTTCCAACTGTGTTAATTCTGTGATTCTATGATTCTTTTCAGACACTACCAGAGCTTTCTTCTCCTTTCAGCCTGTGTGTGGAGTACTTCGTCTACTGGAATACCCTGTGGCAGCGAGACTTTAAGCTGAATATGGTACTACCACTACTATTGGTGAGGTCAGGAGGATAAAAATCAGGGACCAGCCACTTCAACAAGTTAAAGTTCTAAAGCCAGAAACTATATTCAAGAGTGTCCTTGAGAGGCAAACTGAGTGGCTACATCCTCACCTGCTCTCCAGCTCAGCTGGCAAACTTCTGAGAGGGCACGCAGTTCTTCATGCTCTGCAAGCACATTGGCAAAGCATGCACTGTAGTATGGACAGCAGGGCAGGGTAAGCAGACTTTACAGCTCTGCATAATTTATTTCAAGGATTACGTATAGCGTATATAAAAAAAAGTGACAGATACAGCGTTGAACCTTGAGGATTAAGGTTCAGTGCAAAGAAATACATCAGCATGAGCATTAACCCACTTCTCAAAGTAACAGCTGGTTTGCTGATGATTCCCTAGCCAGTAATGTTAAAGAGTATACTAATATTTGGGGGAAGGAGTATGACAGTCGACATCATGTTATTATATTGAGGTGACTGTCTCATTAGTATAATGAGATGTTATTCTTCGGCAAGACAATCAGAACCAAGATATAGTTATAAATATAGGGACAATTCCCAAGACAAAATTACCCATGGAAATTCAATAAATACTCGTTAAGATGAGCAGTGAGCTATAAGCGAGGATACTTTTGTCAAGACCATTCATTGTAGTGTGGAAGAATGCCTTGAATTTGTAGACATATAAGTAAACCTGGAGTTAGATTTTGAAAGCAATGAAAGATATCATTTGGGAACATGAACATTTATTTTTCTATGCATTATTTTAAAACAAAAAAAAAAAGAGAAAAAGTGTGTCATCTGTGGCGTTTTGGGGTTAAGAAAAGATATGCAATCGATGTCCTGAAAAATGACATGGACTAGTAATTTGTTAAATAGATACAGATAGCTGCCAAGTTTAGAAAATTTTGGTCTAAAGCCTCTGGCAGAATATTCACAAAAACGAGATAAATACAATTCTGTACTCTCTAAACTGCTACCCTGAATACAAATTAGTGAAAATTACCACAGTATCCTATTTATTAATGGCTGATAATTAAATCCATTGAATCAAGATGAAAAATTGCCTTCCTTCAGATTTTGCATATTATTAGTGCACCTATCATACTCATGCCCTTCTACTGGAGGGGCAGGGAGAGAGAGACTTAGAATCATTTACTAAGAATTAGTATTTGTAATAATAGAAATATTTCTACACAAAGGCCTTAAGATGTTCTATTGTGCATGGAAAACAGACATTGCTTCAATAATGCAGAAAAGGAAACTGATAAAACCCCTGAGTTAAGTGGTTAAAATTAAGTCTCTACGCTAAGACAGTGTAAAAGAGCATAAATGAGATTTTTTCTTCCTTGAGAACGACCATTGCCAAATTACAAAGTTATGCATCAGTGCACTGGAAGTTGTTAATAGAGAACACGGGAAAGACAAAGACGTTGCTAACTCCATCAGGCACTCATGACAAACAAAAAAAATCCCATGTAGAGGAGAATTATCTCCAGAAGGATTCACTTATTTTATTTTCTGGCCTCATCTCACAGCTACATAACTGAGTAAATGTAAAAGGAGCAACAGCTTCCTACCACTAGTTAGCTTCTGAACTAGATTGTGCTAGCATGAGGCAAAGATCAATTTATAACAGTAAAATGTGGGTTTTTTTTTTCCCCCCTTTATTTTCTGTGCAAGCAGGAGACACAGAAAGGAGGAGAATTTTGCAATATGTATGATTACTTTCCTTCCTGAAATGACGCTATTATATGTCTTTGGGGCACAACCTAGTTTTTTATTATGTATATAAATCTTTGGATTCTGACCATTAGCCCAAGTACTGAGTTTGACTGCAAACACTAACATAGCCTGAACATTAGATGATAGCTCATATTAATATCACCAATAATCAAATAAAGAACAAAGTCTGAATAAGAAGTTGTTTATACAGAGGTTCAATTTGATTCATTTTCTCCCATATCCCTCCTCTGGGGACAAACTGTAACTGTTGAACAGTATTTTGAATTAATTTTCTTCCTGAAAGCCCAATCATTTAAGTATTACTCTGTTTTATATTGGAGTAAATAAGAACACAATGGTCATTTTGAGCTTTGGAGAGAAATTATTAAGCTTTGTTACAGCTTCCAGATCTTCTGGAGTTGCATATGATCTTGAGCCCTCATCAAATTTGGTTTTTGTATGAACAATCAAATCTATGTACAAATCTGCCTTTTTAAACACCTTTAAATCAGAATTTTTAATTCTAAAATATCCACACAGAAACGTGCATCTGTGTATGCTGAGTATGGAAAACAATCACAAGATGCAATGAAACAGGGAAGAATTGGCTTGAAGACTAAAGATTTATCTCATCCTTTGCTCTGCATGGTATGATAAGTACCCCAGGCCAAACTATGGCAGTGGTTGCAGCTCCCTAGCCACATAACACTTGTTATACATTAGATAGTTTGAGCTGGGAGTTCTCCATTGGTGCTGGTGTTCATCTGACCTCTTCATTTCTGCTCCTGAGCAGAAGGAAGGAAAGGAGGATTACAGACAAGGTTTTTTAAATGTCTGAAGAAGCCCATAAAATATTGCCCTTTGGGCAGACAGAAAATTATTATAAAGCTTGTTTGAAGCCCATTACTTTTCTATACACTGCTGTTTTCAGCACTGATGTGCGTGTATTTTACTTGTTTCACAGAACACAGATTCTTAGGTGAAATGCTACTAAATAAGGAAAATGTTCCACAAAAATAACACATCTGAACTCACAAAACTGATTTCAAACAAACATTTCTGACCTCCTGACAGATTTCATTTCCCATTGTCATGTATGATGAGAAAGCAATAAAATGATTTTTTTTGGGGGGTATTGCCTCCAAAAAACAAGGACATGTTCTACAATTCTCAAGTTACTTAATTTATTGTTTATAATGTATTGAAGTTCATAGAATCATGGAATCATTAAGGTTGGAAATGACCTACAAGATCATCAAGTTCAACTGCCTACTAAACTTTATCATCCACGAAACCATGTCCTGAAGCACCACATTTACATGATTTTTGAATACTTCCAGGGATCGTGATTCCATCACGTCTCTGTGAAGTCTGTTCCAGTGCCTCATCACTTTTACAGTAAAGAATTTTTTCCTCATATCCAACCTGAATCTCTCCTGGCACAACTTAATCCATTACCTCTTGTCCTATTGCTAGTTACCTGGGAGAAGAGACCAGCACCCATTTCACTACAACCTCCTTTCACATAGCTGTAGAGAGCAATGAGGTCTCCCCTCAGCCTCATCTTCTTCAGATTAAACTTATCACATCTCCAAATAAAGTCCACTTAAATCTCCAAATACAAGAAATTTAGGTGCCTTGGTCTTTTTTATTAAGACTTCATCTAAAAATCAAAACTCTTACACGTGTGAAATGCTACCCCTCGTATCAGTACACGAAGAAATAACCAGCAGAGCATAGTTATTATAGATGATGCACACATAAATCTTGTAAAGCAGCCATTATGAAGCATATGATAGAGTTCTCAGAAGGAGGTCCATCTGTCATTGATTTCTTTAGTCATCTTTGTTAGACATAGCATTAAACCATTTACAAACCCAACTTTTCAGTTGTCAGGTTCCTTTCAAATGTGAGGGTAAACAGCAACAGCAAGGACAGCAAACAACAATGAAGTGTAAGCCAGATTTACCTAGTACAGATCCCTGACGATAAACAAATACACACTTGCCTGCCACTTCAAGACCAGAAGGAGCTGTTTGTATAGGATTTAACAAAACTGAAAACATTGTTGGCTTGTTCCCCAAAACAATTCAAACTTTTCAGATTTACATTAGGGACATACAAGAGTCAGTGCAGAACAGAGACTACAGCTTATTTTACATCTCTAGGACCATCTCCTGTAACTGAGGAAGGGGAAGGAAGGCAAGTGGGAGCCATAGGTTCTGAGCTAGGATCATGTACTCCTCATTAAAAATCTATTGCGGTCAGAGAGATGGCCCGTTATAGAATCAGTTCACTTGGTTATGGTTTGTTGGGGAGATTGCTCATACTGACACTAAAGCATTTTTCCCAGTATAGGAAGAGAGGTTATGCTGAATACACTGAATCAGGCTAGTTGTGGGGCTCTTTTAGATGAATTAGTTAATGACAGACAGCAAAAGACTTAAATAAAGTGTATGTGAAGCTCCATTTCCCTGTCATTTCCTCCGCATTTCCCCCAAAATTTGTGAATAATTTACCTAATGGCTTCTGTGTCTTCAGGACTTGCAACAACTAAACTAGAACACTGGATAGTCCTTCACCAGGAGAAAAGGTGGATTTTAATAATGAAGTATGATACAAACTACGTCTTTTTGTGAAAATATGGTAGAGACTCTTGCAGCTTCATCACAGGCAACTACAGCTCTAAGACTGGGTGGTTGTTTCATGGAAAAGTAAACTCTAATTATTTCTGAGATTTGTAAAGTCCTGTTAAAATAAAGAAACTAATAACATACCACTTTTGCTTCATTAAAGATAAGGTCTTTCTAGTTCATGATCTTATTAGGCAGAAAGCAGCAAACCTGCAGTGAAGTCTGTCTGTGTTGGCCTGAGATCAGGGAGTTCAGCGCTATCGCTTCAGAGGAAGGTGACTCTGGGAGCATAGAAGCTGCTGAGATCTGCTGCTCTCCTTATCTGGTCTACAATGTCATCATGCTAGAGCTCTTGCGACCAGGTTTGCGGCTGATCAATTTACAGTTTTCAGATTGCCACTGATGCTGTGGAAGGGCCCAGCAGCAGATGGGAACCGGGAGCTGGATTCAGGGATGCGGCCCAGAACCTGGGGCCCAGCCAAGGCCTGAGCCGGGGGCTGAGACCGGGGCCGGAGGCCTCAGGGCAAAGCTGAAGCTGCCAAGGCCAAACCCAGAGAGGAAGAGTCCCCAAGCCGAGAGAGCAGCTCGAGCTCAGGGAAATGAAAGACCAAGGGCAAAATGGCGAAAGGGCCAAGAGAGACGGGCTGAGACCCTCATGATCCCTCAACTTTATACCAAATGTGACGTATGTGGGATGGAATCCCTCGTTGGCTAATTTAGGGTCACCTGTCCTACTCTGTCCTCCCTGAAGGTGCAGCCTTTACTTTTCTGCAGCCCCCAGTGTGGTACACAAGATCTAGCAGTGACCTTGGTTTGCACACCAATCCTTGGTACTAGCTATAAACATGGAGCGTTATCACTGCTAGAAACAGACTCTGTCTGCAAAATATGCTGCTAACTTCAGACAGACTTATCTGGAAAGTAAAAATCGTAGAACAGAATTGTTCTGTTCTAACCCAAACCAGGACAGAAGATACAAAGACTTTCTTAGAAGTCTTATTTCTGCCTGAGTATTTTATGTGCTTGTATACATATATGTGTTTTTCTGCATCTGCCTGCACACATCATTTCCATCCCACCAGCATGGGCTATGGGTATTTACTGAAATGCATTTAGTTTTACTGCAGCTATAGCAGTATGCCTATAGGAATGGAAAAGCATCTTGAGAATCCAGACAGTCAGTACTTGTGTTAATATCAGCAGCAACTCTGCATTCTGACAGTTCACTGTTTGCAGTTTTTAGTAGATTCATTTTTAAGTGGATACTTTTCTATTCTTTTAAGAACTGTTTATAGTTAATAGACAGAAAGTTGTTCAATGGAGCTGGTTCTGCACTTGCAGAACACACGTGTAGCCAGAGACAGAGAGACTTCTACTGTCTATAAAGTTCTTCTTTACCTACTGGTTATCTAATAAATCAGAAAAAATGTACAGACTTAGAAAGGAAGTGATAATTTATGGGAAATATAACTATGTTCTACTTCTGCATTATGTCTCCAGTTGGGGTAATAAAATCAGACAGTAATACATGCACATAGATTTCCTCTACATATGACCGTTATATTTTTTCAGGTGTTTAAATAATCTTCCTCTCCTCCGACACCCCCTCCACCCCCCCCCAGCACTTTTTAGAATGCTTACTAACCACCTACTGCATGGAATGGCTTCATAGTCCCCCCACTGAGACCCTGAACTCTTTCAGGCAAAAACCTGTTTACACTTAATACGTCACTGAGACTTGACCACTGAGCCTGCTGCTGCGATGCCTCTGCACATCTCTCTCTAAATGTGTTTGAGTGCACAAAATCTTTGACTCCAGGCCCCATCAGAAGACAGTGCCTTCCTGCTTTGGGTGATGGAATCACCCCAGGTGCAGCAGATGGCTAGTGTGTGGCATTTGCGGTTGTCATCTCATAGAAAGAAGTGTTGTGTTTGGGGACAGGTAACTTGAGGGGTTAAAGCCCTATAGCTTGCTCTGGGGGGCTATTAAGTGTTATTATACATCCCAGCATCTTCTGAGGTACAAATACAGAGAGGTTTGAAATCAAATGACTTTTAATTCTGTGCAAAGTTAGTAAGCAAGACAAAGGTGGAGGAAGGGAAAGCAGGGAAGGGCAGGTAGGTTTATTGATTTTAGTATTCAGTTACAAGGTAAAAAACAAGTGGGTAGTTCTTTTTCTCAAGATCCTGCCTGCTTTATTTAATGTTCTTCTTCCACAGGCATACACTCATAAAGGTAGAAATAAAGCTACATGGAAATAGCATGAATGAAATAGCTGATTATTTTGTAAGGTGCAAGACATACTCCAGAAAAAACTCAGAGATTTTGTGACACGCTTAAAGGTAGGTCATTGCACACTGAAAGTGAATAGTTGGCCAGTTCTGAGTAAAACGAAACTCAAGTGGAGTTTTAGTTGAAATGAAGGGAGAATACCAGAGATTTTCCTAACACTGTCAGTAAAACACTTATTAAAGAGAATGACACACTAGCACGGAGAGAAGCAATACATTATTTAGTGGTTCCAGGAAACACTCTGATTTTTTTGTGTGTTTCAACCAGCTGAATCTTCTGTGGGATCCAGTTCAGCTGGCCTCAAAGCAAAGCTAAACAACGCCGGCTGCTCTCAAGCTTTGTAGCCCATATATTCAGGACCTTTTCTTTGGGATGTAGAAGGACTCTGTGTAAAACTCTGCCTGGGGTTCAAATATATTTATAAACAGAGCATGTTATCAAACCCGTCCTCTTACAAAAACGAAAACCCATTGAAGTTTGCAATGAAGTCTGAGAAACATTCTTCTTTCTTCATCTGGAGCGAAATGAGCTTGGCAGGATATGTAGTTCTGAATTGTAATCTCCATGTAAATCGACAGCAGCTTCATGGCGTGAAAAGCCTTCTGTGTGTCACTAATACTGTGTTATCTGAAGAGGACTGTCTTCAGCCAAAAGACGGGGGAGAAAATGTGTATTGATACAATACAAATGTACACACAATTGTAGATATATTTTTGGCAGTAGAAATGCTTGCTGGGAAATGAGAGTCTGACTCCAAGAGAACATGGCTCAGAGAGCTACAGCCGGTAAAACATGTCATTAGGGGCACTCTCTGTCACCCTTTACATTCTCAAGTAATGATTTTAAACAGAATGTTGTGATTTAAAATAAAATATTCTCACCTCCCACAAGAATACACTCTTCTGTTTCCTCGTGTAAAGGTTGCTGCTATTGAAGAATTTGTTCTTTTTTACAGCACATGCTCCACAGTTTGCTGCTTTTCTCTAATTCTGTCTATTTATCAAAACACAGCCAGGTTTTCATTTTTTTGGAGGATTTTTGGATGAGTTTCTTTGAAGTTTTAAAAGAGAGAGGGCAAGTTCTGCTTTGACATTTATGAGCTCGACTGAACTGTACACTAAGTTAGTTTCTTCCAGTGTACGTACTGCATTATAAAAAAGAACAATTTACCTGTTGATAGAAAAATGTAATTCTCCATTTTTCAGTAGGGAGTATTTTCATGAAGTTTTTTTTTGTTGTTTTTTGTTTGTTTTGTTGTCTTTTGTGTTTTTTTTTTTCAAAACTGCAGCTCTGCAGTTAACAATCCTTTTACTGCCGAATAGCATTGACACATTCTTGTTGCTCACCACAGGGGATAGCCACAGCTGTCTGGTACAGGCATATAAATTAGGCATCTTTAGTTTCTCTGAATTGCCTTCCTGGTTGTGTTGACCTCATTTCACAGCTATGAAAAGGAGCTTTGGCTTTTACCTTCGCTCTTTTGACTAGAACCTACCTTAAATGTCCCAGGCAAATAGTTTCAATGCCCATTCCTCCCAAGTGATTGAATTAACACTGCTTGCTACTGAACAGTGTTTATCCACAGTGAGGTTAAACACTATTCTAGCAGTGATCTGTTAGCCACTCATTTCTTCGGGGTCTTCATGCAATCATTGTACCACACCTTACAGCTATTGCTTTCAGTGGTTTAAGGGCATCTGGTGTTCCCACTGCTGAGCTTGAGCTTCCAATAGCCCATGCATGTCAGGACAGAGTAGAACAGAAGAAGGATTTTTGCTACGGGCATTAGCCTGACGGATCAAGTCTGTTTCTCCTTTGAAGGAAGGATGAGAGTATCGGGGTTTTCATGTTGGAGAAGAGGTTTCAGGGAGATCTTCTTGAGGCCTTTCAGTACTTAAAGGGACCTGTCAGAAAGATGGGGACAGACTTTTTAGTAGGGCCTGTTGAGACAGAACAAGGGGTGTTGGTTTTAAGCTAAGAGAGGAAGATTTAGAC
>WEIS01043647.1:0-12357 GCA_013389965.1 Todus mexicanus
TTTTTTGTGTGTGTGTGTTTGTGCGTTTTCTCTCTCCCTTCTAGCAAATGCCAGATGTGAACGCGACCTGGGATGGAGAAGTCTGCAGGCAGCTGCAATCCATTGACATTTCTATCGCTGTGGCAACAGACCGAGGTCTCATTACACCAATCATAAAAGATGTTGCTGCCAAGGGAATACAGGAAATTGCTGCCTCTGCAAAGGTAGGTCTGATGTTCCTCAGCCCACTGTACGTTTAGCAGCTATATAGGGGGGGGGGTTTGTAGCAGGAAATGTCTCATGACCCAGATACACATCAGTTGTAACAAAGGCAGTTTCAAAATGGATCTAAAGTGGTTTCTGCGTTCCTTAGACTTGAGAATTGATACGAATTTTGCAACTCTGTTCCTTTTTTATTAACAAGAACTTAGCCATCGTGTTCTATGTTAGAATGCCGGCTAGACTGTTTGAAAAATAAACCTGTAAAATCTTCTGCCATTTAATATAATTGTATTTCTTGAATCCTTATGAGGAAGCTCGATAATGTTAGTTTCTTTAATATTTCCAGTCTTTGGTTTTGAGATTTTGTTTAGGAGGTTTTTTCCCCCCCCTCTTTCGTAGAAATTTTATTGGAGCTGCTTCTCTTACCCTCTGTGCAGTTCTGTTATGGCGCTTAATTTCTGTCTGCATTTTTTAAATATGCAGTTCAGCTGAGAATGTCACCCCAAAAGGTAATATTCAACTCCTCAGACAACTAAGCATAGACCAAGTACCAGAGTGACTTGAGTCTGTGGCAGGCAAAAATATGGTTGGTGATNGGGTTATTAAGGCATCTCCATGGAAGTTGTTTTAATGTGGCGTTGGCGTTTTTGGTGTGTGGTTGTTTAATGGGTGCTAATCAAAGACCTACAATAGCTGAGAAACGCGATGGAGTTAGCTGCTACGGCACAAATCTGTCCCCAGACTAAACATAAGCTGCTCTTGGTAAACTTTTTGTCTTTTACCAAAACCCACAGAAATCAGAATAGCCTGTGGTGGTGGTGAAGAGCAACCAACGAAGTTGTAGCAGAAAAAAGTGTTAATAATTTATAACTGGATGTTTTAAAGATTTTTCCAGGACATGTTGCTTACTTCACGCTGAAAGTGTCGTGAAAACAAATCGTTTCGCTAAGACAATAGCCAGCCAAGGAGGAAAGTTAGCTGAGATTGTTACCTTATTCTGTGATTAGTGATAGAATGACAAGAAGAGCTTTATGAGAGGTGAAGTGTAGGTTGTGCTTGCATTCTCATCCCCAATACCTGTGAAACCTCTCGCCATAAATTAGTGTCCTGCAGTGCCCATAATAGGGGTGTACTCTTGCATGATGTTTAATACGGCTATGATTAAGCGTTCCTCTTTCATTTCAAATGGAATGTGTATAACATAGGTGACACTGCTCAGTAGGTAAGTCATTGGTTCACAGAGATTGCAGGTGTCCACAGCAACATAATTTTGCTTTCCCACTTCTTCACTAAATTCTTGAAATAAATCCATACCTGACATACATGTGTGGGAGGCACAAACTGAAGCTGCAGCTGCTTCTCTGCCAATCTCCTCTAGTTTGGCAGGCATTTTCTTTGTCTAGATTGCTTGTATGTCCCCTTCTGCTGCATGTTAATTTTAACTCCTTTCCAGGTCATGTGCACCCTAGCACCGCATCTTCCTCATTCACGTAATGCAATTGCACATCCGCGTTACGCTTGCGTTGACCCTGTTGTGTGAATACTCTTCCCGTGGCTTTTGTCTACTGGCTCACTAGTTATTCAGAGATAAATAAAAGCCTAAAATCAACTTGGTGTATCTTTTTAGCTTTTAAATTCGTATTAAGGATGTCAAAGTTTTGTCAGACGTGGTATAAGCTTGAACTATTTAGTGAGTGATTCATTATAATGGGATTCTCTTAAACTTCTTGGTGTTTATTTCTAAGGTGAAGTCGCTCAACTACTGTGGCCTTTTATCTTAGAACACAGGATGAACTTCTTGGGCTATATCTTGAACAAAATGCTTGTGGCCATTTTTCTTCTGGTGAATTTAGAAGTAGAAAAGTCTCACAAATGAAACGAAGGTCACAGGAAGGGTGGTCTTTAAGGTAGTTGAATGCTTAGCTGGAAGAAACATTCACTCCATCTTCTAGGAAGTTCTGAAGTGGTACATGGCCATTTCTTTGAACAAATGCATTAAGAGTACTGCGAATTTGTCTCATTGGTATTTTGTTAGGTATTTTTGTGATCTAGAAACACCAGGAACAATGGTGGTTCCCTTGTGAAAACCGGAGCAATGTCTGTAAGGTGAGAGAACAGCTTTTATTGAACAGACAGTATCGTTAGGAAGATGAAGTTTTGTGTCCTAATCTTTTTGCCAAATCATTGCAGCTGCAACAACAGTGTTGCTGAGGTGTTGCTGAGGTGCTTCCCAAAGTCTAAAAGGAGATGACTTGTTAAAGGCTGTATGTAAAAAGAATTAGTCTATTACAACACGTTAATTTCTTTCCTCTTTCTTCTTCTTTTTCTTCATTCATCTTCCTCAGGCTCTAGCAAAGAAAGCAAGAGATGGAAAACTGTTACCAGAAGAGTACCAGGGAGGATCTTTTAGGTAAAACCCTATAGCAACATTTAATATATGCAGTGTGGCTTCAGAGCTGGTTTATCCTCAGCTATTCCGCTGTGTGTCAATGCATTGCCTTTTAAAATCTTGCTCTATTTAGGATGAAACTCCATGCGATGATTCTGAGGACCAAACCTAGGCCAAGTGTCCTGTGTCAGGGAGAAACTATTACAGGCTTATTTCATCTGAGCCTGGTGTGGAGTTCATGTTTTTCATAGTGAGAACTGGTGACAATCTGTCGCCAAAGAGTCCAAGCCTTTCCTAATATAACACTTTCCAGCTGGTGACACAGGCAAAGATTTTCAAAGGACGAAGGCATAATGAGGCTTTTCTTGTGCCCGAGTGATTTCTAGATGCCCAAATTGTATGACTTGCTTGTCAGCAGCCACTGTAAATTAAAGTTGTGAGATTCAATCTAAGAGAGGTTTGGCTTGGAACAGGGGCAGGCAAAGTTTATTTGAAGATATCACCTTCCTGTCCTAATTCCTGTCTTAGCGTGTGCCATGCAAGGATTTCTGTAAAGAAATGGGACTTTGGTTAAAAGGGTACATAAGTTGAAATTGCAAAAATCTCAAACCTTTCTAAGTCTGAAATCCAGCTCAGATCTCTTTTAAAGTTGATGGATTTGGCCTTGGGAGAGGATTAGGTTATACTAGTCACTGAATATAGATTATTTTTTTCCAGGGGATATGTAATTTTTGACATAAGTGATAACTTTTCTCCTTCCTTTAGTATCTCAAACCTGGGCATGTTTGGCATCAACGATTTCACCGCAGTCATAAACCCTCCACAGGCCTGCATCCTCGCTGTGGGCCGAGCAAGACCAGAACTCAAGATTGTGGAAGATGAAGAAGGGAATGAGCAACTTAAGCAGCATCAGCTCATGACAGTGACTCTTTCAAGTGACGGTCGGGTAGTAGATGATGAACTGGCTTCAAAATTTCTGGAAACCTTGAAAGCCAATATAGAGAATCCAATGAGACTTGCCCTGTGTTAAGCTTGGTTATCTTGTTTTGACAGCACAGATAACTGTGATGTACTTGGGGTTGCTTTTCTGTATAGAGGAGTAAATAGTTACTGTGAGATGGACAATTAAAATATTTTATTTATTGAATTAATGTAAAAAAAACTATTAAACTTCCATACTTTTAGTCTTTTGCAATGACCAGGTTTTATATTGTAAAGCTAAAAGACTTGGAAGTTAACATACTATGTTTCTTTAAACACTTAGTACTGATGGTGCATAATGTTTGCATAGAAAAGCCAATCTCTGTAAACGAAAAATTCAATAAAACCTTATGAAATGTGAAAGGAAACCAGAGGACAGTTTGGGCTGGAAGGGTCATCTTGTCCAACTCCCCTGCAGTGAGCAGGGGCATATTCAACTGGGGTTGCTCAGAGCCCCATTCAGCCTGACCTTGAATGTTTCCAGGGACGGGGCATCTGCCATCTCTCTGGGCAACCTGTTTGTGTGTTTCACCATCCCCAGCGTAAAAAAACTTCTGACTTACATCTAGTCTGAATCTACCCTCTGGTTTAAAACCATCACGCCTTGGCCTATGGCAACAGGCCCTACTAGAAAGTTTGTCCCCCCTAAGTTTATCTTTCTTATAAACCCCCTTTAAGTATTGAAGGATTGCAGTTAATATCTCCCGGGAGCCTTATCTTCTCCAGGCTGAACAGCCCCAACTCCCTCAGCCCCTCCTCACAACAGAGGGGTTACAGCCCTTGGATCATTTTTGTGGCCTCCTCTGGATCCGCTGCGTCAGGTCCATGCCCTTCTTGTGTTGGGGGCTCCAGAGCTGGACACAGTGCTCCAGGTGAGGTCTTTCTGTGCTGAGANCAATTTTGGGAGTTTGTCTTTTTTTAGTTTGTGCAAGCACTTTTTTTTTTTTTTAAGTTTGTGGGACTTGTTTGAGCTGCTGCCATAATTAAAAAGCTAATTGCATGACGAAACTTTTAGTTAATACTCAGCTGAGAGGTTTTGCTAAATGAGTTTGCTTTTTTGGCTTGTTCCGAGACAAATTTCATAAACTATTAATCTACCAATAGGGAGAGATGTTTTTGCTTGCCAAAGTTAGTTTACTGTGCAATAATGGACATAGACATTCTGTATTTCCAGGAGTTCCTCACTGGTAAGTTGATACACCATGGCACTTCAGCACATGGTCTAGTGGCCATGGAGTTGTTGGGTCGCAGGTTGAACTTGATCTTACAGGTCCTTTCCAACCTTAACGTTTCTACGATTCTAAGTTATAGTCAAGCTTGGGTGCTGAAGATTAATTTGCAATTTGAAGTGGTTAACCGTGGACTTTTCCAAAGCTGTCAATCCTCTGTTACTTCAAAAGGAGAAACCTCATCAATTTATGTATTACCCTTAGTAACATAGAGGACGTTCTTTGTGTAGTTCAATCTGCTCTGCCCAAGAGAATTTGCAGACTAACTGAAAATCTGATAGGCTGGTCTTCATGTTTTTACCTGATGCTCTAGTATTGTTGGGTGCTCCCCAGGATTGATGTATTCTACTTTTTAGTTGTCTACAGTTCAGGGCTGTGTGACCCGTGTGGTTTTGTGTGTGCGGTCATGCAGCATGTCAGTACATTTCATGTTTGCTTTTGGAGCCACTGGAAGGCGCTATTGTATGTAAGTATTGAATGTTTGTCATGTCTCATTCATGTGAGTACCCAGTACATCTATTACACTTTCCCTGTGCAACACAAACAGGTGAAGACAAGACAGGTAGGGGTTTTTTTTCTTCAGGTTAAATAAACCTATATAAGTTCTGAACTAAACTAATCTAATACAAAGTTTAATTCCAGTTGCTTTACACCTGCCTCCTTGCTTGCTTTGTCATTTGCCATAAAGATGGGTACATGTGGTTTGTAAGTCGTGTGAAGGAAATCTCTGCAATTCAGACATGTAACAGCAGTCAAATCTCCTTAAATCAGAGCAATTGTATCATTTGGCAACATCAACCACTTTAGCAGAAGAGAGACAACAAATAGTTGCCTATACAGGTTAGAATAAGACATTTAATATCTTCCTGAAGAACCTGCGGATTTTGGGGATTGGGGCAATGGATAAAATGGTCCAGAAGGTGAGTCATACGAAATCGTTATGCTTACTTGTTTGCCTTGAAGTAAAAATTTCACAGATGAAAAATGTAACTTTTATTCTTTCAAATGTCTTCTGTTAACATCTTTTTTAACATTTAAAAATTTAAGGATATGCTTAGGGAAAATGACTTCGTTTGTAAGCTTAATACTATTTCCAGCTAATGATTTTGTCCACGTGTGTATCTCCATCCATACAAGATATAGTAGACACTCTTATTTCAATGAATTATTAGTCCCAGTGGATACAATAGAAATTTAAAATTTAGCAGGAAGCCATAAATATGACATGTAATCCTAAAAACAAATTCTGAACACGTGCTTGTATATGCAGTGTTGTGCAGAAAGTTGTATTTTGATTGTGTTCAAGTATATGTACAGTTGCACGGTGAGCTGGGTGAAACTAATTCAGAATTGTTGGAACAGAGTATAATGCTTGATGTGGTTTTGTAACAATGTGTGCCATAAGGTGACAGAAAATAAAGAAGAAGGTGCAGTTAGAACTGATCATGTAGTAGTCTTTTGGTTTTGACCTGGATGTTTGAAACTGATTATTTATTAATTATTTTTTACTTTCTTGCCTTTTGCAGATTTTTGGTTGCACAGTGGCCAGTGTCAACTCGTAGGTGGGTTGGTCTCTTTCAGTGAAGAAGTAGTCATTTGCAAGTCCCTTTCAGTTCCACTCAGCTTATTCCATTTGTTTCTAAAATGTTGAAGACATAGAGAGCAAATTCATCTGAGTACGGCAGTTACATCCATAATAGATTAAATGGAGGAAAAAAAATGATCAGTTCAATGTACCTTTTAATCTGCTTTTACTTACGCTGAAGTTTTAAACTCAAAACCTCTTGTGATTTCTTTCTGTGTAATCATGTTTGAGTAAAGCAGGAGGATGTTCATGGCAGCCTGCAGGAGGATTTGTAGAAATGTGCTAACCGGTAAATGCTCCATGAAAGACAGAAATTTAGGATTTGGGCGAAGACCCATGTGTTGGTTTAACTAAAATGCAAATCATTTACTGGAAGCTTGACTGGCTACTTTGCGTGAGTACTTCTAAAAGTCTGCCTAACCCATATTGGTGAAAAGCCATCACTTTTTACTTTAACTCAGTTTGCACTCCTTCTGTTCGATGTCAGCTCTGCTTTGACTTGTAGTTATGACTGTGGATAATTGTTCAGATACAATAACCATACTGTTCTTTCCTCTCTCCACAATAATCGTCCTACCTGGCAAGTTAAACATTTGTGTTGTTCTAAGAAACAACTCGCTGGAAATTGACAGACTTTTCTGTTTGTTCATTACCAGTTCTAAGGAGAATGATTCATGCTGTTAATGAATACCATGATATATCTCCTTAAAGATTAGAGATCAAGAGAAGATTGTCTCTTACACCTTACACATTACTCTCACGTGGCCTAGACCTAGATAGGAAGAAAGGGCAGCTGCGAACGTTTTTATTTCTGCTCATTCTTGTATGAAGAATTTACTGAATTGTTAGTACAGCAGATCTCCTCTCTCCTACAGTTTGATGATTTTTGCATTGTCTAAGCAATGTTCATGGTGTTCTGTCACATTAAGGGGGAGGAAAGGGAAGAGGTTTGCCTGCCAGAACCCACTGAGTAGTTTTGCAAAGTCAGAGGTAAGTCTGAGATTCCTGTCTCAGAGCCCTCGTTATGGGGCTCATACTGGACACACCTGTGTCCATATCAGAACCCAGCTGTGAGGCCACTACCACTGACATGGTAATTGCCAGTTGCAGAACCCAGTTAAGGACCTACTCTGCGACAAGTGAAAAGTTAAGCAAACAGGTTTGATTTATTAAAGCTGCAGAGAGGTTCGGAATTGCCGCTGATAAACATGCTGACTGCAGAAGGACAGTCGAGCTCGAGCTAAGAATTCCCAGGTAACACCTGACTCAGTCAGAGGCGCAGGCCTGAGTTACAGCGCTGTAGATAATAGAAATAAGAGGGATCCCGGGTAGTGAAGGCGCAATTCTTCCCAAGAAGACATCCCTGTCTTGGGTGGAGGCAGAGGAGCACGGCCCCTCGACCGTCTCTGCTGGACCTTTCGGCCTTCTCCCCCCTGAGGGGTGCAGCCCCTGGGTGATTTTTATATCCCAATTCTGCCTGTCCCTGCCTTCTGGGTGACATTTGGCATGATTTGAGTGGAGAGCTGAGTAATATAGTCATGTATGTTTAGCATGGACTCATTAACATTTTCAGGGGTGAAACTTTAATATTAATTTTGCTGTTAATTAGACAAAGGTCTCCACTTGGACACTCAGGCCTTCAGGAGTTGTTTGTGCCTGCAGGCCCAGCCCAAACAGGGCCGGCTGAGCTCCACCAGACTCCCTCCTTCCGCCATTTGGCTGCCAGTTTAGTGGATCTCCAGCCCCAGAGAGAGCACAAGAACCTCATGGGCACAAACGTCTCAATATTTCCCATGAAACACACTAAATTAGCTGCATTTCTGCCTCACAGCAAGCTGGGCCAGTAAGCTAGGCCGCGAGGCCACGTGTTCTCTTTACTTTACACCTGAACCTTGCAGGATTATCTCTGTGGACCCAGTCATCAAGTAACTTGTGGTTTCAGCTGCCCATCTTTTTTAAAAAATGTGTAGTTATGTTTCATTTTGCAACTTTGGTGCACTTTTAACTTCTTTCCTGGCAAATAATTGAGAAATATCCATAGAAGTTGTTTCCTTGTGCAGATATTTTTACTTGCTGAGTCATGTCCCAGGCTCCATGCACAGGATTTCTCTAGGTTTCCGGAGACAGCATCATGCTGCTTTGTCTTCCTTGCATGAAAAATAGTAATGTTTTGAGCCTAATCTAGGTATCATAGCCTTCAAAGCAGGTGATGTCTTACTCAAGCTCGTAACAAGGGCTCATGATTTTAAGTGACTCCCAGCCTGGAGCAGAAGAGACATTTGGGGATGTGCTAAATTATCCTAAATGATGCTTGAAGGCACCTCCTTGGCTGCTTTTCCTATGTTGTTGTTGCTGGCAGGCTTCCACCACTCTGATAGCTGTAGAAGGCCACAAAGAGAGGGTCTAGGCCCTCGTATTGAAATGGATAATACTAATAAAGGAGAAGAAATGGGATAATTGGCTCCTTTTCGCAAGGTTTTTGTTAATAGTTCCATTCCAATGTCTTTAGACGCAATGCAGTTCGTTTCGCTGACTGTGAGTCAAAGGCAAGGGTTGCAGTTTTACCACAACAGAGCTACTGCTGTGTTAATACTTTTGTTTCCAAGCAAGACAGCTTTCCCCTACTGTGTGTCGACAGAAGGACTGTTAGTCATCAGTCTGTGGCACCCTTTGCTGTATTGAGAGGGAAGAATGTTGCTTATGAAGGTCAATAGTTGTAGAGGGATGAACAAGGACATGTGAGCAATCCAGCCTTTGAGGCTTAGCATAAGTTTTCTTATCCCTGGAAACAACCAGGCCTCGGGGTCAGAATGGGAACAGCTGGCTAAAGAATGTAAACGATTCCCAGGTGGGGAACACTTGCTATCCCTGTGAATAAGTTAATTAGCCAATAAGCTGTTGACCAATTGGAGAGAACAAAGAGCCTCAGGTGCACTTTAGAGGTAGATAAAAGGCACTGTTAGAGAAGCAGTAGATGGTATTTACTTGATCACATTGGTTGTATGTGCCTGTCCATCCCTCGCAGCAAATACTCTGGACATTGTCAAGTTACCTGGACACTAGCAATTGCATTATTACCAGTAGCACCAATGCTGCTACAAACTTAGGAAACTAAAATGACCTTTCAAGAGTGCCTTAAATATTACTCACATGGCTTAAATATTAAGTGAGATCTGAACTGAGAAAGAAGTGTTTTGGCCAAGGACTGCTCTTCAACAACTGCGGTAAGAGATCTTAATTTGGGAAGAAAATCCCTATTATGCAGTGTAGAGAAGATAACAGAAAGTCCAAAGAAAGTATTCTTGTTCACCTCTACTTGAACATCTTTCGAGGTCAGGCTTGATGAGGCTCTGAGCAACCTGTTCTAATTGTAGATGTCCCTGCTCAGTGCAGAGGGGGTTGGACTAGACGACTTTAAAGGTCCCTTCCAACCCAAACCATTCGATGATTCTGTGATTATTCTCACACAAAACTCTTTGGTTTCTTTTGAGTTAGCTACTGAAAGCCTGTGCAGCAAGAGGAAGTATTTAATTAAGATTACTTTATTTCACTACCCACTATAACTCAGCAGGATTTGCCACTCCTTCAAAAGAATTCCTTTGTCCTTCTATAAACGCTTTTCATTGTTCAAGGTTCACTAGAGGAGGACTCATGAATGTAAAGCACATACCTGTGTTTTACGGTTTAGAGAGGGGTACCAGTGACTATTGCCAAATTGCTTTTTCAGAATGCGTTTTCTGATGTATATAAATATATAATATAAACTACACCATTGTTGAAGCTAGCATCATTTATAATTTAATTATAAGTTATTTTTTAATATTTTTTTTTTACCTCAAAAGTTCCGTGTTGGGATTGTGGTGGCCCTTTGCACCTGTTTTGTTTTGTTTTTTTTAAAAAAGAAAGTAAAATCTCAAAAACCAGGGGGCAACAGCTGCTCTTCAGGAGTGGCAGTGAGAGACCAGATGGGATATCCAAAAGTGTCTAAAATAACACCTAGGCTTGCGTGTAAACAACAAACTCTCATCACTGAGTTACATCAATGAGTAAGCACGGAGAGAAACCACCGTTAGGTTTTGGCTTGCTGTTTCTTGTTTCCTTAGAGTCTGAACTCGAATGTTTTCTTTTTTTTCCCTTTTTTTCTTTTTTCTTAATTGAATGTTTGTTTTCTTGACAGGACTTCTTGTACTTGTGGTGCAATGTACGGTACAAAAAGAATCCATTTTTCTTTAGACTTGTGTTTTCAACAGCAGCAGTGGCTGTGCGTGTCTTTAAGATAAAGATACACATTCTGTATACAACTTCTGCACTCCTGACCTCACACACAGGTAAGAAATCGGCTTGCAAGCTGCTCTCAAAACGAGAAACAAAGGATTTGCTGGAGAATAGCTTGGTTTTATTATCTTCCTGATAGATTTTAGATCACTGATAGCATTGAACTGAAGTTGAGTGAAATAGAAACAGCAGGAAAGAGACACTTCGAGCTTCACTTTTGTTTAAATCCGATCCAATATTTGGCATAAACTACTTTTATCTGTACTTTGGAGATTTGGATCAGGAATCAAAGAGGAAAGTCTCATCTAGAAACTCCTGGCACAAAGCTAAATGTTTACAGGTGACTGTTGAGTTTTAAGTGTAGGCGCCCAGGGAACTTCAAACTGCAAACACAGTTTGGCCCCAGATTTCCAAGGACCACCTACTTACCAGGCGCTCCCCAAGTGATTTACTGAGGCATAAGAAAGAAAATACAGAAACTTTAAAATCAGGGACTGACAAACATGTAACTGCCACCAAAACTGGGAAACGTGTGTACAAACAACCAATTAAAAAGGTGCTCTGGTTTCATATCAAACCCGTCGAGACAAGAAGACAACTGGACTCCATTATTAAGTATTTAAAGCAGAAATAAAAACTAAGTAGTGCTCCTTAGGATGACTGCATTGCATAGTAAGTTAATATGAATTACAGTTGCTTCATCTATATGTATTCTTTGATTTTGATTTTGATTTTTCAAAGGAAAAAACACTCAAACTAGAGCAAAGCAAAGAAGGAAATCCTGCTGTAAGGATATGAACTTTTTCCAACATACATGACGTTTTAAAACCTAATGATAATTTGGTAGGCATCTTCTAAATACTTTGCACGTATACAGTGTAACATTTCTCTAGTGAATAGCAGGCTGACACTACAGCAGGAAAATGTTAGGAGAAAAAAGCAAGAGATGCTGGTACATGTTGATGCTGATTGCAACACACCAGATTTGTTGTCTTAAACCAAGACTATGACACCATCAAGCCGATGCCTTTGATCTCAACCACCAAGGCAAAGGTATTGCTATAAAAGGTCATACACTGGATTTTTCCCAGTACCGTTCCAACTGATTATTTGGAATAAGTAGTAACAATTAATTAACATGATTGTAATTCATACAAACAGTCATGTAATTAAGTCTGTAATTAGATCTGATTTTTAGAACAGATGAGCACGCCAATTCCTATTACATTCCAAAGGAAGATAAGTTGTCTAGTGGGGAAGTACATGCTGGAGGTGAGATAAAAGGTTACAGAAGGAGACCACGATAAAGAGGGTTATGGAGCTTCGAAGATGAGGAACACGTGCCAGAGACTAGGGATGGCTATCGAAAATGGAAATGCAGGTTGACTGGCTGACACTGTAGGAAGCAGAGCAAGTCTGATGAATGAAGGCAGTGAGTTGTCCACACTGACTCGCAGCCTCTTCTGCATCGTGGGGTTTTATCCACAGTAAAAGTTAACATTTGTACAGCTGCCTTCACTCCAGCCCTTCTGAGTATAAAATGTGGCAAGTCTTAGGGATTCCTTACATGAACAGTGCCTATATGATCAGCAGGATAGAGGTGGAGTTATTCTGTGGCTTGTCTGGCTTAGTTTAAGGGCAGTTTTTGCCTAAGGTGCCAGCCAGGTGCTTTTTGAGTTCGTGTTGATGGGAAACGA
>WEIS01043650.1:0-10595 GCA_013389965.1 Todus mexicanus
CCAGAACCCAGGCAGCAAATATTAAACTCTTCTATAAATTTGAATTTCATTTTTTTCAATGTCACTAAACAGTTGCCTCCGATCAAAAGTAGGATTTAAAGACTTCATTGGCAATTTGCTAAGTATAGGAGCAATCAACATTAACCTAGATTGCAATCTTGTACGCAAAATTTGGCAGTTTGTATTAAATATAACTTTATAGGAAAAGAAGCACAAGTTGCCTGAGTCTCTGAAACCAGACTGTTATTCCAGCTGGTGCTCAAAGTAGTGCAAGTATTTGCGTTCAGTTGAACAGGAAAATACCAGGTCAAATTCACAGAGAAGAAAACAAGTTTCCAAATTTACATATTGGCTAATACCTTAGCTTTTCAAAACCTTAATTTGAAAATCAAAGGAACTTTTCTTTAAAAACATTTAACTGTTGTTTTTTCCTAGTGGTAACTAAATATCTGCTAGTTTCATTTGTGACACTTTACAGTCACAATAAACAGGCTGTAAATTCATTGAAGGAGTATCTCGCTGACCAAACCACAGAAATAAGACCGTTTACTTTTATTTTCCCCTACTAATTCAATTTTTTCAGAATTTCTAATGTCTTACATGCACACAATTTAAACAAAAGACTAATTGCTAATTGAAACACATTTCTCACTCCTAAAAAATGGCTGGGAGCTCTATTCATTAGCCTCTGTGTTGCTGTGCTCTGTCCAACATAATAGTTTCACCCAGCATATTGTGTCTAAAGTATAATATTTCTCCAGACTTCAGTGCTTCAGAGATATTGACCAACAGTTCAGCAGAAGCCACTCCGCCTTCATTTAGGGTAGCCAATAAAAAAATAGCAACTCTCCCTTTAAACAGAATGAAGCAGCAAAATGAAATTTCAAGGCTGACTATAAGGTGCCCTCTTTGAATGTGACTGGAAAGTGCACAGGGATGCATGTATTTTACTTCAACAATCTCTTAAAGTAACAGGAGAGGGGTGTTCGGTTTTGGGGGGTTTTACTTTGTTTCTAATACTAAGTGTCAATCTACACTCTATTCTTATCATACTGATTAGTTAAAAATGAGAGCTTATGCTTTGTTGAGAAAGTGATTACTTAAAGAGAAAGCATGTAAGAATGATTTCACTGTATTTCAAAACAGAAATTTCCATTTGTCTAAGGTGGAAAAAAGGTAACGTAGAAGAAATTAGACATTTGCTTCACCTTGTATAGATACAAATGCAAGTGCTTGCTCTGGTTTTTTCAATTTAAAATGGATTTCACACCATGACAGGTTTCATTTTGCATTAAAATTGCAAATCTTCTATGTGGCCCAGTTTCAGCTGCAATTGATCTGCTTTGTCGTCATAGATAAAAAAAACAGTGAAGGGCACTGCAGCTTTAAATATTTCAGAGCTATGTAGCTAGTAAATAGACTCCATTGCAATATGGCTCTGAAGGTCGTGTCCTATTGTCTCTTTTCTCAGCAAATATTTTGAACAGCATAAAATGGTTATTTTATACAATACCTCCCTGCCATTTCTAAATCACGTCAATTGTATTAGGCATTTCCTTACTGGAAAGGACAGATACGCCACTCTTTCCATACACACCCACGCTGCTTCTAGATGTATTCAAAACGTCAACTATGAATATGACAGCAGGGTGCACGTATCAGACATATACAACTTTTCATACCTATACCTTATGCTAACAGACAGCTCATTAAATCCCATCACAAAATAAGGACAATTAGTTATTTCAACGGTGATAAAATAATTAACTGGATTTCAGGTCAAGAAGCATCTTTGGTTAAAATTAACAGGCCAGTTAGAAAACTGAAGCCAGCAATTTTAACATCTCCTGTTTCTCACATATGGGAGGATTCGAAAACCAGAAGATTAGCACACAGCACCAAGAGAACGTAGTCTGCCAAACCTGTTTTTCATGCAGGAAGGCTACTACTTTTCTGATACTAAAAAAAGCCAAACCAAAATGCAATAACGACAACAAAAAAACCCTCAAAACCACACAACAAAAAGCCCTGTCACATTTAAGAATGAGTTACTAGAAAAATAGGACTATAAACCTCAAGCCAGAATTTGCAATCTGTGTATGCACTCCCTAGGATCAACCCCACTTCTTTCCCATAAGGTGACTATTTGATCCAAATAGGAGTTACAGAAATGCCTCTCAGACAGCACAGTAACGTGAAATCCACCCCTGCCAAACCCCACAGGTTTGTGATAGCCATCAACCGTGTAGAAGGTGCACAGAGTCATTTACCTGAAAAGGCAACAGATTGTTGCCATTGTCCGTCCTGAACGCGTTGTCTTCCATCCAGGATTTGGGGGTTAAGGGTGCAGCCCGTGGGAACTTCGGAGGGGCAATGACATTGCTGGAGAATGGTTTTTTAAGGGGTGAAATGGGATTGAGGGGGGAGGGCACGCCAACCCCCACTCCCACACCGACCCCCACTCCAACTGCCCTTCGAGGGTCCCTACCAGCCTGCAGCCCACCCCAAGGATTGGAAGGTGTACTCCAAGCTGCATTTTGATGGTTATTCCAGCTGGAGGAGGAAGAAGAAGAGGCAGAGGAGGAAGACGGTTTGCTGGTCATGATGGGCTGATGATTGTAAGCAGCATTTCTCTGGGCAAAAGGTGCCTGATTAGGGCTTACAGGTGACCTCCGCTGCTGCTGCTGCTGAGCTTGCTGCTGCTGCTGCTGCTGATGTTGGTGGTGTTGAGTCTGAGCTAGGCCAATTTGAGGCGAGAAAGTGCCACCAAATACAGGATTGACATGGTGTGGAAAATTCTGGAAAAGCATTGTCCCATTGACTGGAGTAATCCCTTGGAAAAAGCTATCATCCACCGTGTTTGTGGTCCCTGTAGACCAGGTGCTGCCGAAGGAGGGAGACAAGGAGGTGCCGGCTGCAGGTTCTTGTTGAGGCTGGTGAAAGCTCAAGCCAGGCAAAATGGGAGACTCCATCTGCATCTTCTCTTTGCTATTTTGGGAAGGAGCCGATGTGCCGATACTAGTCACTGAACTGTTGTCTTCTGGTTTGGGTGTCTCCGACGAGATGGGTGTAGAGGGGGCTTCTGCTGAGTTAGGATCTTGCTGCTGTTGCTGCCGCTGCTGCTGGGGCTGGGCTTTGCTTTTGTCCATCAGTAAATCATCCTGCATGGTTTGCGCAGCTGAAACAGTAGGGGAAAAAACCACAAAGACAGATTATTAGCATCGTCATTCGTACCGCAAGCCAGGCTGTTTTAATCATCTGCTGGCCAAAAATCTCGTCCTATTCCTAGTGCGATGCTACAGTAAATTGCAAGGCAAACCCGTAATCCCTCCCCTCCCCCATTTAGCAATATGCAACCTTTGATCGTGCTAGATTGCCTTGAAAATATTTTTTAAGATGCTTCACCCTTTTTGATGCCTTGTTTCCCTTCAGTCTAAATGAGAGATGTGCTTATAGGGCAGAGATATACAGCAATTTCGCCACGTCTCTTTTCTCTTACACCGGAACTCAGAGCTCTCACCCTGCAATGAGAAACTGATTCTGGTTCCTGTTTTTCCAAGCACCCTCCTCCTCCTCCACCTCCTCCCCCTGGTTATTTGCATACGTCAATAAATACTGCTGCGTCCTTCAGCAAGGTTAAAAAGACACCAGTCTTCACTCTTCTCCACCCCCTTTTCTATTAGGGGACCTTTAAAGAAGCCGGGTACCGATTTTCCTTAATTAAGAAACAAGCTTTCAATGATTTAAATTTATCGGAGCGAAAACACACAGGCAATCTCGCCCTGACCCGAAGCGGTTCTCAGCTGCACAAGCGTTTTCTGGGCTTTTTGTAGCACCCAGCTCGCTGCTCGCTTAGGGCTTGAGAAGGGAGCGCAGGGACGGGGCGGAGGAGGGGGGGATGTGGAGACACTTCATGTACAAAGCCACCGCCGAGTATTCTATCTGTTCTCAGTGACCTTACGATCTTGCCGTGTAGAACGCTATTTTACATCAAACCAGTCCTTTGCTTAAAGGTATCTCTACTCACTGTATTTCTAACATGTATGAAATCATCAGAAATTTGTTCGTTTGAAAAAATAAGGTCAAAATGAGCAGATCTGGGCAGTATTACTAGACTTCGATGTTTCCGATGTTTTCACAATGAAAAATAAAAATGGGGCAAATAGAAATATTTAAAATACAGACATGTCGCATTTAAAAAGCCATCTTTATAGGCACAAGACAAAGACTAGGGATTCAAAATATTTGCTAAATCAATGCATAAGTTTAAACTTTTAAAAGTAAATGTTTGTAGAATGGTTGAGTCTTGTATCTGCTAGAAAAAGGCGCTTCCTATGAAATAGGACAGATCCTACAGTTTGATTATTATTTTGGAACACGGCAGTACTTATGCACATACAGACATCCATGAACGACAACTGTATGAAACTAGATCAGGATTTTCCACGTTTCACAGACTTTTAGTCAATTGAAGAGCTCATTCTACATCTCAGAAGTATTTTTAATGAGCCCAAACTCACTCACTTTGAGTAACTATGTCAAAGATGGCGATTGCTGAATACCTACTTGTGTTTCTATTGAGTTGATCATGAGATGTAAATTCCAAAGATTGCAATTTTTTAGGATTATTGTTTTAATGTTACAAAGTAAAGTTAAGCCAAGTAAACTGTTTAAGAAAGGTGGCAAAGAGTGAAATCAACAACCTTCTTCTTTCTGACATCAACAGTTTGCAGATGAACTATGTGTATGTTTTATTACTTTTTTCTTTCCCTTAAATATCTTCTGAGCTATACACACATTTTTTAGTTAAAATGAATGTCAGGACATGTTTCTGCTATCACCTAAGTTATTTCTCATGCTCCTTCTTATTTACCTGCTCAGTAGGTAAACTGAACAGCAAGGGTTCAGGAGCAGACTATGCAGTGAGACAACATTACAGTAAGTTGCTGGAGGTGCAGAAACCCTTGCAAGGCAGATTAAAGCAATACTGCAGTAAGCCATAATACACCAAGCTCTGTGTAGCTTTCCATTAGCTTCATTTCTATCAAAATCACGATTACTCCAAAGGCTACATAAAATTGCTGATGATTCTACATCAGAGGGAGAAAATGATTCTATGTACATCTCCCTTGGTTCTGAGCTATCAGCACAAAACATATTTGGAGACAAAACCATGGCAGCTGAAATGTTAAAATTCTGTTGTCAATAAAGTACATTTAAATCAGTTAGTCACGAGGTTATCTATAGCGGCTAGCACAGCACTTGCCTCAAATATGTACTTTGACTTATCTAGCTGTTTTTGAACTTTATCCTAAGGACTGTAATCCACAGTCATTTTCATATTGCTTCTTAAAGGTAAAAATCACTGCCCGATTCAACCCTCTTGTCAAGGTCAAGACCTACCTTTAATGAAGCCAGCCTGAATGGAAAAACACTGGCTAATAAATTACTTTGCAAGACAGGCCAACCAATGTCTAATGTTGGACTAATACGCAGCACCTCTTGATTATTTGCTGGTGTAAGTATTTGCACAAATTTACAGTCTAGTACAGGAAATCTATATCCCCACAGCAGTACCAGCTCCATTTGCATGCACTAACCGACACACTCAACACAGAAATTTTTAAGGCACAATTTACCTTTGGATTTTCTGTACTTAAAGATCAACAAAATGACAGTATATTTATTTTCTTCTTTCAGATTTGGTATGATAAATAGCCGACCACTCTGGCAAGAACTCACTTTGACAACTGGGAGCTTACAGAGCATGCTCTCCCAAGGAATCATGGGCTTTGAAGTCTTAGCTATGGATGGCATGTCACTGCCGCCTATCCTGGAAGAAAGGGGACTCAACAAGAGAAAAATACATGCACATACCCTCTTTCCAGGGAAAACTGCTGCAATCTGAATCACCAGCTCTGAGAAAATAAGTATATGCCAGATTGAGCTGAAAGTGACTAATTAAATAAGAGCTTTTAACAGTTTAACGTATAAGCCCATACCAAATAGCTACCTATTCAGAACAACAATCACTAGACGAATAGTTCTAGCACTTCCAAACTTCCTTCAAAACCCCAAGCTTCTAGTATAAAAATTAATTATAAGCCCATACCAAATATGGGCTTTTACAACAGAGATTGCATCATGTTGCTTTGCTCAAGAAAATAGTAAATAATCACCTGTCATAATTTCTAAAAAATATCCTGAAACTCAAACACAAATAGGTTGAATATGAAAATTTAAAATGAATCAAATTCAGGACATATGTGAAAATTTGTACTATTTGAACAGTCTCCAACTTCCAAGATACCATTTTTTCATTACTGGGTTATTGTTAGTGCACTGAAAATTCTACCAAAAAAAGTTACTCAGAAAAAAGGCAAGATGCAAATTGTACTATTCCATATTTCATCTACTCAGTACACTCTGTTTTCATATTTCAACTACCTCTCTTCCACTACCCACTACCCATGTATCTGCAGCCTCCACACCAATACACAGCCTGACAGGAGTTCCTCTCCTATGATATTAATATTTTTATGATTAATGTAGGTCAGGTAAAGTTTTCAGAATTTTGTCTACTGGCACTTGTGTCTTGTACCAGTCCATGAATTATTCTGGATAATTATTCATAATATTCATTATGCAGGACCAGATACTGATGCTTGTATGAAAATTACACAGTTGAAATCAGAGGTGTGATAATATCAGCATGAAAAAAATGCAGGTTGATTTTTCAAAAGATGAAATAAATATGCAGAGTCTTATGGGTGAAAGAGAGGTGACTAAAGCTGAGAAAGATAAATTAGGTCAGTAGAAAATGGGTTGTTAAAACACCTATGTCTCTGCTTTCTACAGTCTGTTTATGTTGGACTGTATGGTCTGCCTGCCTTAAATCAATCCTGTAATTAAGAGTTTCTCAACACTTGCTCTAACCTGTTTGTGCTACTCTGAATCATTAAAGGCAGGAAAACTGTTTTCTTACAGTAGTTGAAAAGACATTTGTTGAAATACCCCAGCTATCACAGGGCTGGCTCTAGGTGTTCCGTACCCCTCCTTTATGTCCCAATTTACTTCTGGGTTATCGCTTTTCAGACAATTTGAGGATTTATGTGGAAGGGACTGCACTCTTATTGTCAATTCGTCCTGGGAGACAGCTTCACTTTGTAGATCAATTATTAAGATAAGGAAAGTGCTCATCATGATATTCACAAATGAAGAAACACTCCAGAACCAACGACAATTGGAATGTAAAGATAGTTTTTGATCAACTAGTTACTACAAGAAAACCAATTGTTGTTTCTACTAGCCAACCCTTTTGCAACAGCAAGTTGAAAGATAGCAAGAACACCTGCATCAGAACACAAGAGTTTGATGCAATGTGGTATTTGAATCACTTGATGTGGGCCAGTTGCAAAGAAATGTAAGAAAGACTCAAATAATCCCAGCTATCTCAATTAACATTATATTGAGTGCATTTCTATTTTATTAAATTCATTACGAAGCAATTTAAGCCTACTGTGACTAACAAACCATGCTAGTCTTTCTGTCTTAAAGTGAATATCCCAACTAGCTTGAAGGTTAAAATTATTATGTTACTGAAAAAAACCCCAACAAACTAGTTTTATTGTATGAACATTTTTCTCAGTTTAGAATTTTCATTTCCACTTAACTGAGGGCTTGTCTTTTTAAAGATGGAATTAAGTAGATTAAAAACACCTAACTGATCTTGTAATTTAATTTTACATATTGCAATCATAGCAGTTAAAAACGTATTTTTGCCAGAACAGAATGCTCCCACATTGCCAGGTCACCTAGCTTTGTTGAAAATGATGAATAACTCCAACAGCCTTAATGCTGCTAGATCAAAATAATTGTATTAAGGTACTGCTCCCTCACAATTCAGCTTCTTTTTCAGGCCTTGCTTAAATAGTCAGATGAATATCTAATATACCTTCATATTAGAGTAATTTTTGTCAACTATGTTAAGCTTAAATCTGTATAAATTTGTTAGCAAATAATTTAGTATTTTACAAGGTTAGCTTTTGACGTAAATCTGATAGCCAAGTTTAGAGCTCAATTTTAAGCTTTCAGCTGCTTATATGGAAGTTTTTCTAAAATTTGGAAACAGATGGTTGTGTATGTATTTTAGCATCACACTTTGATTCCAAAGAGCAGACAAACGGAGGACACAAACCCCAAGCTGTCCAACAAACGCCTGAACAATTAAAAGGCACAAATCAGGCTTTGGATTTCAGGATCTTTTTATCCCTATTTACGAGATGTTACAAAGTGTCCCTTTATAGAATCATAGATTAGCTTGAGTTGGACCTTTGAAGGTCATCTAGTCCAACCCTCCCTGCATTGAGCAGGGACATCTTTAACTAGATCATGTTGCTCAGAGCCCTGTTCAACCTGACCTGGAACATTTCCAGGGATCTACCACCTCTCTGGGTAACTTGTGCTGGTGTTTCACCACCCTCATCATAAAAAAATGTTTTCTTCAGGTCCAATCTAAATCTACCCCCTTTCAATTTAAAACCATTACCCCTTGTCCAATCATGTTTTTATGTTTTCATAACATAATTATGTTATTTCTACTATGTTTTGATATGTTTTATTCTAATATGGTTTTCCATTTCATATTTTGGAAAAAAGTAAAAAAAAAAAAAGTTCAAACCTACCAAGAGTTCATATTTGACCTAACACACAAATTTTGTCCGGTCTTTTCATCCCTCCCTGTGCCGCCTTTGTGACAGACTGTTCTGCAGCCTTAAGCGGTAGCCAAGTGATCCTGGGTTCTAGTCAGACTTCTTCAGGTGAGCATTGTTCACAGCCATTATTACTCATCATGACCTCATCGCTTTAGCCTAAATGTCAGACAACTAGCACACCTTTCCCACTCCAAAGCAGAAATACAGAAATTGCACAAATCGTGTAATCCTAGGAATGAAACCAGCCTCATTATTTCCATTTGTAAAGCTTGAGAATAAATATTAAAAAAACCCTAAGCATTTGGCTAGTCCAGTGCTCTGGGCTGTAGACAATGCATTTATTCCAGACCAAGATTAGGAACTAGAGACTCTGATATCTAATATTGCTCTTACGTTTCATGAACAGCTGTAATTGGGACAGTGTGTATTAGGTTCTCTTCCAGGAAGTCATGCCCATGTGGTTTACCCAGGCCACCATACATCCAAGACTTCTCGGCAGTGCAAGCAAAATTGTATTCTACTGTCCCAACAATAAGAACAAAATACATTTTCTGGCACAGGATGTCAGCGTGATGCCTTCTTCCTGCCTGCTTCTGTACATGCTTCCTGTAAAGAGCATTTACATCACACCAGCTGTTAGCATTACTGTTTATGATGTGTGTAGCAATTAGAAAATGAACAATATCCTCCCTGCTCTATGCATATAATACAGCTTACAAGTCCGAATCTGGATATTTGACACACAATTTTACAACACTTTTCTCTCAACAAAGACTCTAAACCCCAGACTGATTCTTCCCTAGCCAAGGCAGTATGGTCAAACAATCCAGTATAGCCACTAAAGTCTCCTTCCTATTCTACCTAATGTCTATAGTCATGTATAATGTAGACGCTGCTTGTCTCAACCAAGAACACGTATAGATCAATGCAGCTGCACAGCTTGTGGGGTTGGCCTGGTAAATTACTACCTCGTCCGCCAACTGCGCTATAACTGAGTTGCAATGTACACAAGGGTTACGTGTAACATTTTTGCTACATTTGTTACAATTCCTGTAACAATTTGTTACATGTAACAAAAATTGTTGCAAGAGATGTTTATCAAAAATACACGCTCGAATGTATTTATGTGTAACCTGAAAAGGAAAATTCCAAGTCAATCTTTACTAACGAACCTTCCCAAGAACCTGGAATGTCACAGCTGCCTCTGAAAAGTAGGACCTCGCACTTTGCTTGGGGGACGTGACATTGTGCTGAACCTTTGCACGCAAGTCCGCGTACATCTGGACTGAGAGGTGCCACTGGGAAACAGGTGCCCATGGTGGAGACAAATGGGCAGGTGGCTTCTCTCCGGGCACTATCCACCTCTGTGTTCTAGGAAGTCTTTTCAGCTTCTGAATTCCCAGTTTCACCGACTGCAATGCTCTGTACTGACTCCAGAACACGTAACAAACCTTAGAAGCCCTTTAGAAGGACTTTGTTCTCATTAGGAAGCACACCTACAAACAGAGATGAGGCCGCTGGCATAACCGGCGGCCATCCCACGCCTCGCCCCGGTAGCGCACAGCAGCCGGCGGCCCCTCGGTGCTTGCTCTTGTCCTCGCCAAGGAGCTCACGCCAGCGGGCTCGTCTCCATCCCGCCCGCCTCGGCCACCCGGGCGCCGCAGGCACCTGGCGAGGTCCCCTCGGGCCTCTCCGCCCCAAGGGCAGGTCCCGGGGCGGCCAAGCAGGGGGCGGGAGCTGCCTGCGCTCGCCCGACAGGCGAGGGGACGGCGGCGGTGCGCAGGGGGCGCCCCCTCCCTGCCTGGGGGATCTCGGTGCCCTGGGGGGCGCCCGGCGCCTCTCCCCGCCCGCGGCTGCGCCGCTGCCCTCAACCCGCTGCTG
>WEIS01043652.1:332-38820 GCA_013389965.1 Todus mexicanus
CATTGTATAAAGTAATTTTTTTCCTGTTTTAAGTCCAGCGTGTTTTGGGGGGAAAAATGGAGCATTTCTCTTGGGTGAGGTAACAAATATCATTGGAGAATATAATTAGATTTTGCAGAGACACAGTTCTTATCTGCATCTGTGATTTTTCTCCTTTTTTTTCTGGCTTCGAACCCTTAATGCTTGTGACCGTACAAACTCACGTTAAGTAAAGTCAATCAACAGATACTGCTTTTATTTACGAATATTATAAAGTCTTCAGTTAAAATCCAGTGATGTGCCTGATATTTTTCCATGACTTAAGAACCCACCACATACAAAAATATTTATCATGTCTTTTTTACAAACTATCCTACACAGAATAGTTTGTGCTATTAACAAAGGAGAACACGTAGGAATAAAATGTAGCTACTAGCTAACAGGTCTCAGGAGATAGGCCAAAATATTTTCTGTTTGTTTGGTTTGTTTTTTCTTTTCTTTAGTTTTGACACAAACAGCAATTCTAGTGAGCTGAGTCCAAATGTATTCTCAGCTGGGGAGAAAGGACTGATTGATGGTGGTAAAATATTAAACTGTTCAAGGTCCGTGCTTCACAGTATATAAAACCAGTCACATCAGCTCATGTTTCACTTTTTATGTCTGTTCTATGAAAAAGACACAAAAAAAATTGGCTAAGCATAGCTCAAAGCTCCACCAGGCTGCCCATACAACCAGCCCCCTCAGCATGCAATTGCTTACGGATTCATCATGAGAAAAAGACACTTTCAGATAACATGGTTGTAAGGGGTTAGAATGCAAATTGGGTGTGAATTTGCTCTAAGGGTGCGAAGCGTGTCTTCTACGCAGCTCCACACATCAAGGCAAAGGGGACTGAAATCTAATTGCATCAAGCAGCGTGTGGCTTCTAGGGGCCAATCTAATCACCAAAAATTATCAAGGGCTGTTTGGCCTGTGCCTCATTGACACAGACACCCTTTGTGTTTATGGGTAAAGATGTGCACAGATGTGTTGGTTAAAAACAAGACAGGTAGCTGAGGAGGTGCTGAGGATTGTAACTGATTTAAGCTTTAAATAACAATACTCCACATTCCTGGCAGCTACTGAAGCTTTATATTAATCTGGTTGCTCTTGGTTACCCTGTCACTGAGAGACAGTAGCAGCAGAAGCTGGACCTCTGGTTCTAGTCTTGCCTGGGTAAGCTGGGCTCATGAAGTGGTGTGACGGCTAGAATGCGTGGGAAGTTTGGTACTGAGGATGCATTCGTGTCACATATTTGTTCTTTGCAACCCTGACCTAGCTAAGCCCAGTGCTACTCATTCCTCCTTCCCTTCCCTGTTAACCCAGGTGTATTTTGAATGCTAAGACAATAAAAGTATTTCTACTTTTGCAGAGATCCATATGGGAAGGAGATTTCTAGCAGGATGAATATGATCACATTGCTCACACGGCTTGTGCCAGCTGTGTCTCTGTGCCTGGGAGTAAGCTTCCTAGTGCAGCCTGTGTCTCTGCCTGGGCCTGGCAGTAAGTGATGCCAAAACAGTTTTGACCACTACACTCAAAAGCCCCGAAGGACAATACTTCTCCACTGAGAACAACGGCCGGAGCTTAACAGCCATTACTCACGAAGCTCTTGGGCTCTGATATATCCAGAGCTTGTTGGCATTATGTGGTAGTGCAGAGGCACCAAGTTGCCCTCTGGCTTTTAGGGTCATGGTGGATTTAAGAAACCACAAATGAAGACGAACTCATAGAGGTCCTACCAAAATAACTGCCAGCAGCATTTCAGACAGCATGTTTCATGCACCATGTTTAATACAACCTTACACCATAGTGGAAGCCATGCGGAGGGCACAGACACAGCTTTATTAAGTTGTTCTTGGATGGGAACAGTCTAGTGGGTGGCTTCTCATCCATGGCTCAGTAGTCCTGAAGGCAGGTAAGGTTGTGTCTTTTGTCGATGAGGACATTTGTAACTGGAGAGAGTGAGATTGAGGTTACAAGATGCAGACACAGGTTAATGACAAGATGAAGTTCTCCAGCTCACGCTGCTTGAGCTCCTATGAATTACAGGCTAGAAGGGTGCTCTCAATAGTTGCAGATTGACAGTTTGCTAGACAAAGTAGTGCTGGGATGTCACATATATCTGGTAAAATGCACTCAACTTTGTCATTTCCCCTTGAAAGAAGACTGATAAGGACTCATGACTTATTGGCACACATTACTTGAATTACTATCATTTTATTCACAAACGACGACGCAATTGTGAAAGGCACAATTTGAGACTTATAATACAAGAATTGTTCTTAGTCTCAAATGATTTAAGCTGAAAGTGTGGGGTTGACACAGATGGAAGAGGAAGGACAAGGACAAAACCTCAGCAGGATCAGGAATGGGCTCCATCTTCCAGTACCTCAACTGCAAAAATAGGATGTAGTAGCTCCATGGATGTTTGTGGATCCTGTCTCCCATGTAAGAGACACCAGGGAAGGACATGGCAAGGGACCTCTTGGAAAAATGTAGGCAGAGGTATTGGAAAGTGCAGCCAAGCCTGGAAGCTGAAATGAAGCTTAATGCCTTCCCACTGTACTCAAAATGGTGCCTCACCTGTAAAAAGAGGCAGACAATCACTTGTAACTGCCAACAGTTAGAGCTGAAATAACTTTTTTTCCACCAACACTAAATAAGAATTAAGCTTTTTTAGGAGTTTTCTTGGTTGTTTTGGTTTTGTTTTGTTTCTGTGTTTGGTTTTTTTTTCTGTTGTGGTTTGGCGGTTTTTTTGTGATTTGTTAATTTCTTTGGGGGTTTTAGTATTTATTTATTTATTTTGAAAATTCAGGACAAAATTGGTAGGTCACATTAAAGCCTGAAAAGCAGCACAGCCAGTCAGGTGTTCAGGCTGCCATGACAATCCATTAAAGACTCCTGTCCCTGCTCTACAAGAAACACGGCTCTGATGCAGGGATCAAGAAAAATTGTGTGCTCCTGACTCAAAAGCTTTGCTCGTTCTCCCCCTGTAAAGAGGAAAGAATACTAAAATGACCACTAGCCAGGATCATGTATCTTGCTAATATAAATCCTGTTGCTTAGAAATGGTAATGCTTGATTTTAGAAAACATAGAAAGAACAGAGCAGAGAACAACTGCTGTTTGTAAAGCTGGAAAGGATGACAGCTCATGGATATGTCGGTGTTGGAGCATGGGAATGAAGGGCAGTGTAATCCTTGCAGATGAATGTTGAAGAGAATCACACTTGCCAGCCCCTTGCATGACCACAAACCCGCTTCTGTTTGCCCTGGTTAGTAAGAGAAAAACAATTTTATCTGGAACACCAGAGAACTGTAATGGCACAGAGTCATTTCTCCTTCAGCATTTAGGTAGATATTAAGAGAAGTTTAAATACACTTAAAGTTGGAAGAAACAAGCTTGTGACATCACCCCCTCTGGAACACGTTGTATTTGTCAGGGATAGAGGGAGATTTCACAGTGTTTTGTTCTTCCCTCAATCTCTAGGATCCCGTGATTTCAATAATCGTGCAAGTTTTGTAATGTTGTCTGAACTAGGCAACTATTTTGAAAGTTTCCAATACAGTAATCACTTATGATTACAAAAGTACTGAGGGCTAGGGGAGAATTGCATAGTCAGGGCTTGGCGCGCAACCATGGCACTAAGTGCTTACCAAAGAGCAGCATTCTCCTAGCCCGCCTTAAATGGCTTGTGCTCATACCCAAATTCGAGCTGACACCTTGGGCCAGAGCCTGCCCTGACACTCGATAACAATAACTCACTGGTGACCAGGATTGTCTGCCGTAGCAGAGTCCAAGTACCCATGCCTCGGGGTGCACGCCAAGCACCAAACACCAGTGTAGGAAAGAAAATTCTTCCACTTATTAACTATTCCTAAATTGTCATGTGCAGTGTTTCTTGTTCTCTTCTCCGAAGCCCCAGTGAAAAGCAAACTGTTGGAAAGGAGACACAACTGGGCTGGAACAACAGGGCACTTCTTATGTACTTCTGCCATGTTGCTCGAAAGACTTCTGGTGCACGGAGGTGATGCAGGCATGCGGAAAGGTTTCAGATGACTCACAGCCCGTTTAAAAAGTTTTCCAAGCCACGTGTGTTCCTGTTGCTGAAAGACACCATGTGCCAGCAAATGAGCATCCCAGAAACAGAGAACACAGAGAAAAAAAAACCCTTTTGCTTATGAGTGAGATGGCATAGACATGGGGCATTTGGGATTTTGCAAGTAATGCTTATAGAAGTGCTGCGCTGATGATGTCCTCCGAGAGCTGTTTTCTGCAACTGAGGTTTCAGAGCAGCTCATGGACCACCTGCCAAAGTAGTGTCTTCAGTCTAGGCTCTGGTACCTGCAGACTCTGCCTGGCTGAGTCACTAGGAGTTTTTCCCCTATAACAGATAGACCTTAAGCATAGACATCTCTGGGTCAGTTGCCATGAGCAGAAATGCCAATTGCTGTCCTTGATCTTGAATTTCATTTCCATCTTCAGTGTAAGCTACACACATACTAAGTACAAGCTCCCTATCCCACTTACTTTCAGAAGACAGAGGAAAAAGTATATTCCCTCTGCCCAGATCCCATCCTGTCCTTTTCTCTTGCTTCAGCTGGTCTTGGTTTTCTTTAATAGTTTCACTTTGTTATAAACTCAGCTGCCAAGCTGGTTTGAAGTGCTGTAACCTTCCGTGGGACAGGTGGGGGCAGAAGGTCTGCCCTGCTTCATGACATAAACATTGTGAGATTTATATTTTTTCTCACCAAAATTTTGTTTTGTGGGTTTTCTTTGGCTAAACAATGAAGCAAACTGTTTGTGAGGTGGAGGTGACAGGTAGCTGGAAAACTTCCTGATCTTCACTTCAGTGTCCAGTTGATAGACAGATACCTCGGATTTGTTAAGGGCAAGAGCTTGTTATATGTCCTCAGGTTGTGGCCCTCTTGCCTGCCTGGCAGGCATCTTCCAGTGGCAGATCTGACATACGAGGCCACAGGCAGCCAAACCCTGGTCTTCAGCATGTGTTTGGTCTGGCAGTCGCAAGGCTAATCAAGTGAAGGAGCCCCACTCTCTCATGCGTTGCACGGTCCCTCAGAGGTGTTTGCTATTTGAGCAAAGGTTTGCTGCAGCCTTATATCTGCCAGACGTTGGTACCTGAATGCTCGAATCACTTTTGTTTTGCAACAAATTCTTTGAAGTAGGGCCATTCCCTACATGACTAGTGCAAATGGGTGTCTTTATACCCACACAAGTTTGTCCCAGACTACGCAGGATCTGGTTTAAAAATGAGCAGGTTCCTGATTTGCTATCTGGCACAGAGGTGAGCTCCAACTTGCTAGCTGGATGAGAGCAGATGTATGCAATACTACTTTTTCTATGCCACTTTTATGTGAGCAAATAAGGAATTTTTTTTGCTGTGCCTAGTTAGTCCTGCATCTATTTGTGACTTAGACTCTCACTCAGAAAGAATCCCATCAAGGCATCCAACTCCCCTGAAACGAGACATAGACAGGGTACACTTAACTGTTCATACAGAAAAAAACAAACAGGTCACTCAAGTGCAAATTCAGGGATAAGTTTCCAAGTTCTCAGCACCCACATCTTTAAGTAACATTTCAGAAGAGATCTGCACCCCTTATTACGCCAATTCAGGCCAGGTTTTCAGCACAGATCAGTCTTCAGTTTGCTGGTTCTCAACTCTGGCCAGCTGTTTTGCTGCTTAGATGAGATCTGAGCAGATTTGAAGACCTGATCTTCAGCAATATTGGAAAATGCCACATTTCAGAGATTGCACATTGTAGATGTTGCAGTTGTTCAGTGCCTGCCAGACCGTAAGTAATCATGCCAGCAGTTAGCAAGCTGTCAGTTACTAGTGTAAGCTGCAAATCCATCAGGAATTGTTTATATTTCACAAGGGGATGGATAGAGAGAAGATTCATTTCATTCCTCTTTAAAAAGCATGTGTGTGTGCGTGTGCATGGCAGAGGATCAAGATAATTTTAGAGGCAGATTTCTTAACAGGATCCTTGATGAAGGTAGTCTTGTTGGAGTTAACAGCCCCTCACCTTGGCAGAGTTCCTGCTCGCATGGCTGGAGCTGCAGAAGAGGGCTTTTTCCAGAGGCTGCATCTCACAGTGGGTGTGCTGAGCTCTACTCCAGCCGCACAAGCTTACTTCCCAGCACTGAGAATACCGTTGAGGCCTAATCTTCATCCCTCTAACATTTACGTAGCTCTGTTACGACTCTGGAAAATTATTCCTTTCCCACACCCCAAATTCTAAGCCTGGGATACTGGTCCTGTAAATATTAATACAAACAGGGAACACTAGGGTTAGATCATATCCTTATCCAGCACTGTTTTCAATGGACCTGGTACCTGGACATTAGTCTGTGTCCAAAGCATTGTCAAGCAGAGGAGAAGGGCTCTGCAAGGCATCTAGTCATCACGATCTGCACTGGGTCCCTTTTATTAGGTATGTTTGGGCATGCACATCCTGGATCCTCTCTACAACTACCTGAAGGGAAGTTGTAGACAGGAGGGGGATGGGCTCTTCTCTCAGGGAATTTGTGACAGAACGAGAGGGCACAGCCTGAAGCTGCACCAGGGGAGGTACAGGTTGGATATTCAGAAACACTTCCTCACAGAAAGGGGGATAAAACACTGGAATGGGCTGCCCAGGGAGGTGGTGGAGTCGCCGTCCCTGGAGGTGTTTAAGAAAAGACTGGATGCCACACTTAGCGGCAGTGTTTAGCTGATGTGGTGATGTTAGGTCATAGGCTGGACTCGATTATCTCAGAGGTCTTTTCCGGCCTTAATTATTCTATGATTCTATTCTATGATTCTATGATCCAGGCACACACATCAATAGCAAGGTGGGGGAGTATTTCAGAGACCAAGGAATCAAAATTATGTTATTATAATATTCCTTCAGCATTGAAGATCATGGGCAAAGATACAGATGGCTCATCAGTTCTTTGCTGTGGTGTGGTGGGCTTAAGAAATGGGAAGACATACAGTACATCTGGGCCAAAGTATTCAAGCTTCCAGATCTATATGTGATGAAGTTTGCATGCTTCCTTCTTCTCTCCAAGACCAGGGGAAAAAGGTATTTTGGAAAAAATATGAAAGTGTCATGAGAGAGGCAGGCAGCAAGACTCATATGGCTTACTGCAGAGTAATGACTGAGATTTTTAGTTAGAGCTACTGTAACTGTTGCACACTGTTGTGCTGAAGGAGTTAAATCCATGGAGCTGGAGAGGTTTCTGGGAGACTGGTCAGCAGTTTATTTTCTGTACTCTCTAGGAAAGCAAAATTTCTGCTTTTACTTTGTTGGGACATAACTGAATGAATGAACTTGAAACATGTTTAAGATTTTAAAAATCATACAGAAGGGTGCTCTTCAAATCTGCACAGTACTTAAGGCTCATTAAGTATTTTTTGATGAATCAAGGGTTTTCACACAAGCTTGCATTTTCAACAAAGTATAGGAGGTTTTGTACTGATTCCTCCTTCCATTAAGAATCTAGTTTTTAGCAGAGGAAACGGAGGCGGGGAAGAAACACAACACATAAAGCAAAAGCTTTTACTTCACCTCTGATGCTGCAGCTGCAACCAGCAATGTTTTGCCCCACATTGCTGTCAGGATGCCCCGTGGGAGTTGTAGGTCAGGTGTTTCAGACCACCTTTCTTCACCTTGGTCCAGGCTGCTGCTCCTCCTGCACACTTCAGCATTCAGCCTTCCCTTTGCCCAGAGGCACCCTCATCCTGCTGACCTTTCATAACCCTTTTCCTGAGCCTCAGACTCAGCTCTGATTTACATTCAGGTTGCTTCGCTCCAGGCTTGCAGAGGGCAACGTGAAACAGAGCAATAACTGGGAAAGTGAGTTGGCAGGCAAAATCAGGTCAACAATTAAGGCTGGAGCAACACCCCCACTTGCCCAAGTTGGTTGTACTGCACAAACACCAACTGCCTGGCCTCGGGGCTCCCCTGTGTAATGACAGGCCAAGGGGAGTCAAGGAAGCAGCTCCTTTGATCCCAATTTCTCAGCAGCTGTGCAGTCATAGCCTTTATATTGCGTCGCTCACTGCTGACTCATGGTGAATCACTGGGTACTATAAAGCTGCCTTGGAGGGCAGAAATTAAGTTTGCACTCCCTTTGAGACCCTATTACACCCTGGGAGCAATGTGAAGAGGCCTTTGTACAACCCAGAGTCAAGCTCATTATATTTACATGCTCCTATAATATAAATTAGCATTATTTAAGCATCATCATTATTTGGAAGAAATGACAATAAATTAAGGTACCAAATTTGTAATTAAGCGCCAGCAAGCCGGTTAATTAATCTTATATCTAATTAGCCACCAATAAATTACCCAAGTAGGACTATAAATCTATTCAGTGAGCTCCAATGACTGTGTGCATAAAGACCTGCCCCGTGCTGCTGGGAGCTCTTGATGCCATTCGGCTGCCCCTTGTCTCCCCAGCCACCCTGATGCCCCACCTTCAGGGCTTCTGTCTGGTTGAAAGCTGCTTTGGCCAGAGATCATGTCTTTGAAGTGACTTGGATCCTCCTCGCACAAAGTTTTGGGCCTTTATGAAAGTAATCAATTTTACTGGAATTTAATACAGGATGAATAGCATGTTTAGCCCCATTGCTGGTCTCAGTACAGCAGTTTTAAAGTGCCTTTCTAACGTGGTGATTCATAACATCATGTGCTAAAGAGCTGTGCAAGCGGCAAGGATGACCAGCTCCTGGTACGTAGGCACATTGCACTCAGAAAATCATTACAGAGTTCATTTTTAACAGGTTGATATCTCTCTCATTGGAATTACAGGCTCCACAATACGCTACATAATGTGAATTGCAAGTTATGAAATATTTTATGTGTTGTTTTTTTCTTAAGGCAAGCTATGCAGAGCTACACTTAGCTGACAGGCAAGACCAGGCAACACAGCTAAAGATCCAAGAGGTACAATTTTTTCAAGTAGCTTCTAAAGCTTATTTTCACAGCAGCTGCCAATACAAAGAGGGATTTGTGACTATAGTTAAGGAGCATAAAATGTACATGATGTCTCTATGAAAATTACAGTGTCTTAGCTGTGGTTGGCTTAAGGGTCGGCTTTATACAAAACACTGTACTGCAGCCAAGCTGTGTCCTGAGGCTCTGTGTTAAAACACACACAGAAAACAATGAAAAGAGATAAAACCTGTCCTGAGAGCTGCATGCACGACCACAAATCTGTTTTATAGCAATTCAAGGATGGTGCTTTCCTTAACCTATTAAAGGCTGTAGGGTACATGTGGCCCTAAAATGAGGACACACATCCACTTGGGTGAAGTCTGGGGTCTGGGAAAGCCAGTGGGAGATGTGCCATTGGCTCCCACAAACTCCATAACTGCATCCCTCTTCTGATGGCTGTGGGTCGATGTCTCAGCTGGTGTAAAAGATTCCTTGCATTTACTGGGCTTCACTGATTGATTCCAGTTAAGAATATGGTCTGTTGAACATCAACCTCCCAGACAAAAATGCATATGTGCCCTAGCAAAACTCAAGGGTACAACCCTTAAAGTCTCCTCAAAGAAGGCTCACAGAAGATACAAATGATGTGGTTTATTAGGCAATTCAAGAAAAACACAGAAGAAGGGAGATTGCCTTTATTTGGCCCATCCTCTGACCATCTGAGAGAAGACAGTAACTGTATCAACAGGCCAATCTCTTGGGTGCTAATCATGGGTGTATCTCCACAAAGCTCAGTTTTCTCTGGCAAAGAAATGGGGCCCTTACATCACTTAATTCACTTGAGGGCATTATTCATCTCAGAATTTGTAAAGGTGTTGGTGATTATTTATCTACAAAACTTCCCTCTCATGGAAGTCTTGTGTAGAAGTAGAGCTTTGCAAATGCCTAGCAAATCCCTACACCAAAGCATGTTTGCACAAGAGTAGTATAATACAGAGTAAACAAAGCATGGCATGAGGCCACGGAGCTCAATGTTTCCAAAAGAGGTATCTTTGTGGGGAGACATGGAATAAGATGATATGAAAGAAGACATAAAACTAGAGCAGAATGAGGAAGAAGAGCCAAAATCCTGACTCAATTTACTCCCATTACTTCAAGCAGATATGTGGAAGTAATGGAGACAGTTTGAAGATCATAAATTTAAAAATAATCCAGATTCTTCATCTTCCTGAGATGATGTTTTCTGTTGTTTGCCTTTAGCCTGCTTTAAAACAAAAACTACATCTTGCACAAGGATGTGACTTCAGGGCAGACGTTTGAGAACAGCATGAAATACCATGAAATGAGCTGGGGCATGGTGAAAATGAGGACCATGCAGTACCTACACATGACTCAAAGGAGAGCTATTCACATCACAGAGCTCAAGATGAAGCTGCAAAAGGAAGTCAAGGAGTAAAATGCAATGGAACTTCCAAACAGTGGGCAACTTAAAAAATATATATATATATTTTAGGCAGAAGGAAATGTGGGTGGAGCCCAGCAGAGATCTGCTTTGCCACTGTCGTCTTCTAGGTCTTCTTACTGTACCTGTCCTTAGCAACAGGCTTGATCAAAAAAAGCTTCTACTGTGTTTTCAGGAGTGAATTCAAAGAAATGTGCTTTTCAACAATGCATTTTGTGAGCAACTCTCCTCACCTGTTGAATTAAAATCTGATTCCACCAACTATTACCGAAAAACTGAAGGCCAAAGTTCACCACTCTGGGATCCAGCTCATAAACAACGTCTCCTTGAGGTGATCATCTCTTCAGAGATTGTGAGAGTATCCTTTTCCCGAAACAGCCATATCACATCTTTGACTATTCTTAAAACAGCCCGTTTCGAAATTCTTGAAACGCTTGGTTATGCTTTGTTTACTCTCAAATTTGAAGTAAAAACAGCGTAATGCAAGTGGAATTCCAGATGAGACAAAACCACTGGGACTAGACTGCCCCACGTATGATTTTCAACCCCATTTGTCAGATTTAAGGCATTCACGTAGGTCTCTGGAAAAAAATCTGATAGGAAACTAAATCTGCAACAGATTCAGTACTGAATCTCTTCTCAGCCTCATGGACCCAGCAATTCAGCCCTGGGTTTCTGTTCTTAGGGTGAATCCCAATTCTTCCTCTTTCAGAGTCAACCCATTTCCATTCTGTCTCTTCGTCTAAGAGCTTCAGCCCTCTTTTGGAATATTGTATTTTTTCTCAGGAGCATGCATTGTTTATGGAGAGTTTCTCTGACTTGCCATAGGACTGTTATAAATGGAAACCTACAGGTTGTTTCACTCTTTCAGGAGGCACAATTTATTTGCTTCCATAAGAAAACAGATGCTGACATATCACTTCATTTATCCAGAGTTTGGAAAGCTGAAATCTGCAGTAATTTTTTTTTTCCCCCCACTTTCAGAAATATTTTGCAATATGTACACCTACTCATTAGATTTTTAAAAAAAATTGCCAAACTCCCCCCCTCGCTAGATGAAAAAAAAAAAAAAAGTCCATTTCAGTTCAAATCCGGAACATGATAACGGGCTTTGAAACAAATAAGCACATTTCTTAAAACGAATCTGTATCTGCTAAATCACTTGTACAGCAGTGTGGTAAATCAGCCCACAGACTAAGTGATACTTTATAGAATAGACTAGCTGGATATAAAAGCTTATGTTTCTCATATGCAGCCAGCACGAATGTTTCCAAAGCCAAGATTTGCTGTTTAACGTTTTGAATGTGCTCTCCAGTTTGACTTTCTTGCTGTTGCAAGCACCTCCTGTCAGCATTCCTTGGAGTCTGCATAATGTACATATATACTGATCTTTAACCTCTGTGTCATCACCCAGACCAAAATCAATAGAGAGATATGACACTGGTGGGACCATTTGCCCATAGTAGTTCAAACAGACAGATGGGCTGTTGTATGAGCATGAGGCCAAAGAAACTGAGTCAGTCAAGGGGTTTTTATATTTTTGGAGTATGAAATGAAACTCAGAAACTGGATGCAGAAAGAGGTGAGTTCAGTTTCCAGTGTCAGCAAAACCACTGCAGGTGCCATAATCTTTGCATCCTGAGGCATCGTGAGAAGATTGCCTGCCGTTGGGCTTTGCTGTATTTTGTCTTTTTATTGCATCAATTCCCGCAAGATCCAAGTAAATATCACTTTCTCTCTTGGACTAAACTATCTCATGAATAATAAAAGAAAATAGCAGTTACCCTCTATGGTGCCTGCAAAATTCCTTGTCCTAAGGGACTACGACCATTTTCTCCCAGCTTTCCCCTCACAGTGTAGGAGATGTGGTTAGGCATTCAGAGCCTGGCAGCTGCTCCCTTTCCAACCTTACAGACTGGGACGGGACAGCTGTAAACTGGATTAATTCAGATGATACATGAGTGGAGGTGAGGAATCCCAGTCAGCTGCATCTGAGGCAATAAACCAGTGTCCCTGCAGAAGACATCCACTTGCCAAAATGCAAGTCTTTGGGGTCCTCAACATTGTGATACATAGAGTGAAGATTAGAGCCCCAGTGTTTGGGTGAGTGGAGGCACTTGGAGAAACTGGCAGAGCCCATGCAACATTATTGAAAACACCTTTCCCACTCCAAAACAGTGAATAACTCTTAATAATACAGGTTAGTTAATATTTCTCTTTCATTCTATCCTAGCACAACACCTTAGAAAGATGGGATGAAAAAGGCAGTCTGCACTTTAGGAGCAGATCACTATTCCCAGGCAAACGGATCTTAAAAAAAAATCGTAATGAAATCAATATGTATTATTACACATAATGAAGCAAAATGTATATTTTTACATATTAACTCTATTTGCTTTTCCTCTTTACATGTAGTCACAAAAATATTTATTTTTGTGCTTAGAATAACAAAATGAAAGCTTAGTGTTCAGGCTTTATCTGGCTGGCACTTATTATTCCCATATGTTAGGGCAATAACCAGATTACTCTGCCAGTTAATTCTGTGACTCTTTCTCCACCTTTTCAGCTGATCCAGTGGAGATTATTTTCTTTGCAGCTATTATTGCAAAGAGGTGACCCATTGCCACTGGGCACGAAGTTAAAAATGAAAGGATCAATTAAGTTTATTCTTCTTGTGAGAAAAAAAAATGCACATTTCCTCAGAACATTAAATTCCATCTGAGAAACAGAGACAAGGAATAAAGATGCTTTCAAAATTTTAAACAAGACTCCCTGTTTTCAATACCAATGCTGTATTTGGACTTTTACTCTGTCAAGAAGTCCCACTCCCACCTCTGCTCACTGAAATAGATGGCAAAGTGTCCTGTGGACTGTAATGGAGTAGGGATCAAAGACAACAAGGCAATGCCAGAAGATGAACTTGATCAAATTGAAGATGTTCCTGCTTATTGCAGGGAGGGGGGTATGTTGGACTAGATGAGCTTTAAAGATTCTCTGAAGTTGATAAGATCAAGCTTTTTATCCCTGCAGTGTTTGAATTACCCAGCATTCATGTGTGCAAGGTGTTTTTATATTGTATCTTTTCTGAATGCACTACTTAATCTACCTGTGGTGAGCTTTTGGAGGTGCACCACCATCACTTTCAAGAAGCTGAGTTGGAGCAAGAAAGCAGGTTCTGCAGAACAGTTTGAGGAAGGAGGAACATATGGTCAGTCATGATCAGAGTTAAAAAGCACTACTTCTCCTCCCAAAGCACGACACCTGACACTGGGTCTTTGTCTGCATGCCTGCAACCTGCAGGAGCATACAACTAACATGCTATCTGTGAAAATGACTAAGTGAGGGAATGGTCCCTCATTAACCCTTCAGAGGCGGCTGACTATGGCTAATAGAAGCTGCAGAAGTATGTCTGTAGCTCAGTCACAGACCCCTTCCTGGCAGGATCAGTTTGCACTGAACTCCATGACACTGTGCTTGGACGTTTCCTATGCCTGGTACTGCCAGTACAAGGCCAGACAAGACACTTCTACACATCACCATGACAGCAGTAGTATAGCCCTGACCAATATTTGATTTTGAAGCCTGAAGCCTTTATTTCTCCTGTTGAGATCTCTGATATGCCTCCACAGCAGGACCTGGAAATACTTCTCAGCTTCCATGACCAGAAGTGTCCACATTTGATTTACTGCCTGGTGGGATTAGACATGGCCATGCACCAGTGTCCACCACCATGGTCTGTCCATGGGGCTGGAAGGAGCCCTGGTCTACTCTGATCAGATCCTTGAGCAAGCATTTGAGGGTTGTGGCTATGGGACACAGGGTCACACTTCCTCCTCATCCCAGCCATCATCCTGGGAGGTTTGCTGGAGAATTGGAGCAGGAAAATCAACAATGGAAAAGTTTTTTGTAGGTGGTTATGGACCAAGAGGAGTCATCCAAGTCAGATTTCCCAGACCTCCACGAACTCCCCCATGGAGCCCCCCTCGCAACAGGTACAGATGGACAGGGGTAGGGCATTGCAGCCCAGCTGTGATGCCATCACCAACTTCAAGCAGAAATTGCGTCTTCATTTTCAGCAATGCCTCTACAACACAAATACTGAGGACAAATAGAGCAAGCTGGAGTCAATGGGTAAGAAAAGGACAGAGAGGGGAGGGAGTTTGTGGGAAAGAGAGTAAGCAAAATGCTTCCCTTGGAAAGGTGTTGTAACCGTTGTGATAATGAAGATACAATGCTTCGAAACAGGATACCAAGCTGTTAACAGGATACCACAGGATCCTAGATAAACTACACCACTTCTCTGCTGCAGGCGAGTTCATTCACAGAATACTTTTTCCTTCTCATTGTCAGGTTAGTACAGATAGTTTCTGTACTGCTAGAGCTCCACTGACCAGCAGTGTGAAACTTTTCTTAGCTGCAGCTGCTCAGGCAGAATCAGATATCCCAACATAAAGGGGCCTTATGTACATATTTCATTCCCTTCTCCTGATGGAGTAACTAGAGCAATATAAGCAACTTTATATTGGCATAATTCATCCCCATTGGGGATGTTATATCATGTCAGAGAGATTTAGATGGTTAATGTGATAAAACTTTTGAATAGAGAAGCTAGTAGGATCTTAAATTAGTTTTTTTACTCCTTGCACTCTACATGACTCACAGTAACTCAGACTAGTAAGAATAACAGAATATAAATTGACCAGGACTAAGCCTCTTTGCCAGTGCAGATCAGTTTTTAACTACCTGTGTTCTCAAACCTTCCACAACCACAGAAATCTTGTACAAGGATAACAGAACTGCTCCTAAGTAATGTATCATCCACTGCAAGCACTGCATGTACGCCAAATTTTCCAAAGGAAACCTTTGATCCGGGTTTCTTTTATACCTAAATGCCAACCCTGAGAAAACCTATAAGGTATCTTAAGAGGGAACTGCTATTCGTAAGGAAAAGATTAATAAGGATGCAATCTCTGAAAGATAGACATTGTTCTGCTGAGGGCCATTATCTTATCTTCAGGACATTCTTCGGCAACAAAAAAGAATTAAAAAAAAGTGCTGAGGAAGAAGGAAAAAGATCTAACAGCCAATAGGGAATGATGAACAGAAAGGGTGAGAAAGGACAGTCTTGGAAAGGGGCAAGAAAATAGAAGACAACAAAGGGAGGGGGGGAATGAGGAAGGCGAGGGGGGAGGGGATGGGGACAGAAGAATGTGTGAAACAAAGGTGAAAGAAAGGAAAGAAGAAATGAAAGTGAGAAGGGAAGAAAAGCCACAGTCTAGGGCTGAGATAAGTACATTCAGTTCCTATTTTATTTATACATTTCTATTCCAGTCAGTGTTTAGTAGGTGTCTCTAAAGGCTGTGATTTATTGTAATTTTTCCTTTTCAGTCCTGCAGAGGAAGGGGCAAAGGCCAGAAGGGGGCTGGATTCTTTGCCTAGGGCAGGGCTGCTCCTCAGGCTGGCCCTGAATTCAGAGAAGTGCTAATGCTCCCTGGAGCTGGAATGCAATTAATTTTCTATGGCACAATGTTCCAAACAGAGCATATTTGGGGAGGCTCAGGTTTGTGATTCTAGGCTACCCTTAGCCTATCTGTGCAAATTGGAGCTGTGACACCAGCTCTCCACACTGGGTTATTATTTTACACTTGGGAAACAGGCACATCTGGGATTTTTGACCTGAAAATGTTTGTTTGCATGACATTTCTTTAAATGAAGAGGGCGAGCATCTCATTTTACCCACCTAAGTACTCCACTCAGATTCCTGGCCAGAGTCCACTCGAGTCGGCAACAAAATCTCCTCTGACTTATCTCCCACTGCCTTTTTTTTCCTTTTTCTTTTTCCTTAATTTTTTTATTTAAACTATGTAAAGGTCAGATTTAGGGGATCTTTTTTTAACAATTGCTGAGCAGAGACACTGGATGATTTAGAATAATCAGTTTAAAACCACATGTGACACGTAGCTGTAGCAGCATGTTTTTTCCATGACAGCTTGTCGTGTGTCACGGAAACATTTGTCACTGATCACTCAATTATCCACAAATTACAGCTTAACTTCATTCACACCATTTCCTGGTAAGAATCAGGGCAGTCTACAGAAACTAATAGACCCCATCTCCTATCCTACCATCGCAATCAGTAGATTATTGGTAACTGAGGAGAATTTAACCTACAGTTATAAATACCTTTGCTTTAAGACACTTTGCACTTATCTCTCAGTAATGCCACTGGCTTTTGGCTGCTACATGCTTCAGGAAGCTTCAGCATTTTCTAATAAGGAAACGGTTTATTTTTTTTCTCATAAGAGGCCAGAATTGTCAAAGGGGATTTTTCCAATAATTTCCATTTTTTCCTTACCTCATTTAAGCTTGCCCTCTGAAGCTGGAAATCTGGTCCTTGCACTCATCTCCCAGCTGTACTGACAGTGCAGCTATTCCTCAGCTTTGGAGGATGCCTGGGAACATGGGAGGGTGAAAGGGTTGTTCTAGATAGTGCAGGGGTTACATCCAGCTTATGTGTGAATACTTCTGGGAAAGCCAGAGACTCACAAGTGGATTCAAACTTTACTTTGTGCTCTGATTAAAGCTTCCTTTGAGGTCACTGGAAACCTCAGATAGATAGGCTGACATTTTCAGAGCCTTTCTGCATCCTCTTTGACCACCTCATATTAGAAAAGGAATAAAGTAACTCAGACTTAAAATATATGAAAAAATGAAAGCATGTATTTTTTCCCTTGGGAAGAGGGCAAGCAAAGCCTCATGTCTGCTACTTTTAGTGAGAGTAAAGTCTTTGAAGGAGGAGGAATGCATTCGTTTTGGAATCCTGATCTGAAACTTTTCAAAGCAGTAGCCTATACCAGAACACAAGTTACTACCTTTGGACGCCTATGCCACTTTTTGCTCATTCAATTAGAAAAGCAAGAAATTATTGACCATTGTAGGACTCAGCCTATTCCAAACCCCATTGTTTAATAAACAGTTGAAAATGGTTGTACCAGGAAAGTATGACTTCATGGTGTTTGAATAAGATATGTTACCCAGTGGAGGTTGATGGAAAGAAGTCGAAATAAGCTGAATACTATATATTTAGACTATTGTTTGGTAGGTGAAATAATATTTCCTTGTGAGTCACTGACTTTGCTTGTGGATCAATACCTTGGTACAGAGGCTGTAACTTTACATGTAGTGCAGCTTCCATTCCTCAGAAGAGAGGATTTGAATAATCTCTTTGCTGGCATGAATGTGCTAGCAAAAGCAGGAGCTCCCAAGCTGCACTCCCTGATCCACTGACGGTGCAAAAACTGCTTTGAGGGAAATGCAGCATAAGCCAGGGTATTAGTTTGATATGGGAAGAGCATATCTCATCTAGGATGTCAGAGGGTTCCTGTTCTCTGCTCAGGGACCCGGGAGCACACTTGGTGCTTGCTGGGACACCCTCTGTGCCTTCTACCATCACGTGTTACCCTGGCATATGCAGGGCTGAAGCCCCAGATCTGGGCTGTTACCCTCTGCTGCCTCTACTAGAACTATTTAAATGAAAAATAGAAGAAACTCCCTCAAATCCAAATGGTGGGAGGTTTTGAAGCTTGAGATAGCCAACCTGGACCTTCCTGTTACCACAGCACTGTGGGAAGGGGAGAAGGCTCAGCATTGGATGCAGATCCTTTCCTATCTTCTCCCCAGCAGAGTACTACAGCTGCCAAGGTTGCAAAACTCTTCAGACAACTGCTATACCAGGAAATCTCTTTTTTTTTTTCTCTCTTTAAGTCTACAACATTGACACCAAAATGCCAGTAGATAAGCCAGCCCCAGACTTCACTGCTTTCCCTATGGAGAAACAGGATTTTTATGCTGGCTTATGGACCAGGCTACACACTCTTCTATCCCAGGGAAGGGTGTCAGCATCTTCCCTCTGTTTTGATTGCAGCTGGCAGCAGAAGCATTAGCAGCCTAGTGGTGCCCATCACTGCATCTGAGCAGGTCTGAGTTGTTGCTGATCTAACGTGACTGCTCTGCTGAAAGCAGATGATCCAGAGTGGAGGTTTGGGGCTGGCTGCAGGGCAGGTGGGTGGCTAATTGTTGACACACGGCTCTTTTCTCTGACTCAGCTTGGGTTTTTGGGCTTGAAGGTGCACAGTGCATGGAATCATCTGTAGAGTGAGTGCAAAAGCTTTGAAAGAAGCAAAGAAAGTCAGGCAGGGAGCCTCCATAAATCTATCAGAAAGTTAAATACTGTAAAATCTCTGTGTTGTTTACCAGCTGTGCCTACAATGAAGACAGAAATAATCCTGGTAAAACACGACCTTTGATCAGCAAGGTGGAGAAATTAGGTCAAGCAGGTTTTTACTTGGCTGAAACCATAAGCTGGGGATGGACAGAAATAAAATTCTCTTCCAAAAATGTATTAGTCTGAGGTCTTCACAGAAAGCTGTGGTTCAGCAGCCTGCAGCCAACTAGCTGCACTTGTAAATCTTCCTTGCGTAGAGTACTGAATGCAGAGGGCAAGGGAAAACATATGCATAGAGAATAGAAGCAATTGCCTGCTCCATGAGCTGGGGTTTGATGCTTTAATTACATTACAGGGCATGCTCTGGCAGAGCTTTCCTGTATGACCTTGGCGAAGCTCCTTCTGTCGATTCAGACTTAAGTTATCTCCACCTGCAAAACAGGGCACAGTCACCCCTGCTCTCTCACCATGATAGGACGTGTGCCCTGTTCACATTTTGTAGATGGGAGGTTCTTTCAGGGTGTCACTGCTGGCACATGCAGCTGCACACCCAGGTCAGCGTGCACGTCATCTCTGCCTTGGCAGGAGGGGTCACGGTGTTACAGTAGGATTCCTCCTGAACATGGTCTGTGCACCTCAACAAGGTCTGGGAGAAGCACAGAGCCAGGGCTCACTGTATAAGGAATGAGGGTGAGCACCTTGTGCTTGGAGGGGAAAAGAGGTTAACTCTATGAAAACAGACCCTGGCTCTTTTCATTTACATCAGCAACGTGTCTTTCCGAGACTGGCACCAGCCCATGTGTTTTCTCATGGACTCCCGTCAGGATCCCATGCACAGCCTGAGGTCACAGTACTGAGTCTTGGTGCCCAACAAACCCTGTATTAGCACTGCTGACGATCACACTGGCCTGAGGGGGAACCAAGGCTGAGCATGCTCATCTGTAATTAATGGATAAAAGGATCCGTGACAGAACACCACCGCAGAAAATATGCATAAATAACTAGTCAGCAATTTTGGATGGGAGAGGCAGTCCCTGCCATCATCCACATCCCTAGGCCCATATGTGGAGGCCACTGACCTGAGCAAAGGCATCCCAGTCTGAAATAGGTGAAGAAGAGATCACACCCTCTCAGGATGTCGTTTCATGTTCAATGACAAAGTTTCCCAGACACCAGGTTTTCCTGCAAACAGCAGTTTAGCAAGGTCTGGAGATGTGTGAGAACTGAGAGGGTTAAATCAACAAATGGATGACATGATTTTACGCCTGTGGGCGGTTTGTTCCAAAGATCAGCTGCTCTCAAAGCAAAAGTAAACTCCCAATGTTTATTATGAGTCACTTAAGCAAGCAAATTATTAGTAGAATCTGATCTGTGGTTATGCGAGTTGGGACCTGAGGTGAAGGTTAATTATTTATTTTCCCCTTTTTTGGAAAAAAAAAAAAAAAGGAAAAAAAAAAAAGACTGGTTGCCAGCCTCTGGGGTGCTTTATCAACTGCCATCGGAAGATGCTGCCTGTACCTATCCAAAAGCCGCTCAGCCTGGGTGTCTCTGGGTGCTCCTGGATCTCATGGTGCTATTGAGATAAAAAGGATGCGGAGCTGCTTTTGTACACTGAGGGCTCAGCCCCAAACCTGCTGATATCCTGGAGAGTCTTTTCATTAACTTCAAGGGGCCCGGAGTTGGGCTCCGTGTGAATGCGGAGGTCTGCAGCGGGCAGCAATGGCCTGTGCACAATGCCTGCCCTCCCTCTGCCCTCCTGCTGCCCCTGACCTCCTGCCGGAGCTGAGTCACTGCTGACCCAATGCTTTCAGTGTCTCCTTTGCCTGGCGGGATGGTTAGCCCACAATTGCTGGGATCTTTTTCTCAGGGCAGCACCTCATACATAACCAGGGCTAGGATGCTGGGGTCTGCTCGGGGACCAAGAGCACAAAAGCAGATTGGGAGCTGAGAGGGGATGGTGGGGCATTTCCTTCCTCCCTACCCTGCAGTGAGCACATTTCATCCCATGAGAAGGTTCTCTCCACTGAAGGGAAAGAAGTAATCCCTGAGGACTGAGTCTTTTTCCCATCTGGTGGCTGATGAGGTTGGGGCAGCAGGAACAGGGTGTGCTGGGCTCATTCCTGCCGTGAAGTCTTCCCTGCTTCCAGTCCTGGGTACCCATGTCCAGTGTCATCACAGACACCAGCACGGCAGCATCCCAGTAGCTTTGAGTTGCTATGACAGCCAGCAGCTATTAAAGCTTGTCCTTATGTTGATCTGATGTGTGGGTGTTACAAGGGCTCGAAATAGTCGGATGTTCTTGTAGGGTGAAGGTGGCACTGAGAGTGACCTCAGGGCTGCTCCAAGGTACCACACGTCCCTCAGCCCTAAGTAAAACCAACATGGATGGAGGCAGGATTGTCTATAGGCAGCGGTGGTGTACAGGTTCTGGACATCCCTCCAAAGGCTATGGAGGATCTTACTCTCATCAGCTAGCTTGCTGGAGAGTCAGAGATGCTGTGACATTGGGCTGAGTTATGGTACTGCAGTAGAGGGAAGAAGGAAGAAGCCACATGAGCACATCCCATTGCAGAAGAACTGGTTTGATAGATCTCTCCAGACTGTGCAATTTCGCTCTGCGCATTGCTTACCCTCAGTGCTCAATAAATAAACAACAATAAAACAATGTAGATGTTTTCTGCATAAGGTAATACAATATAGGTCTCTTGAGTCAAATCTGGAGGCAGTTTAACAAGGCTCCTTGGAGCAGTGGCTCTGTGTTGCTCTCTGTTTGTAGAGCACCATGGTGCTATTCACATGATTTTTTAATGCAATAAAATTACACAAGAATGCAATACAGTAATAATAAATTAGAACAGAGACAGTTCTTAGTCACATCAAATGAGGAAAGGCAAGGTTTCACTCATGCAATCCCAGCTCATTCCATAACTCCAGGCAAATGGCTAGATTTTTAGAAGCAGCCTTGTTATTTTTTTTTTTTTCTTTCAGCATGCCTTTTCAAGACACTCTGGAATCACAGTTCTCTTTGGGAAAATAGCATCTCAGAATCCCTGTGCTCTGCTTTCCTCACTAGCGAAGGCTGCAGAGAGAATTATAACTCCAGCAATGCATGTGGGAGTGCCAGGCACTATGATGATACGCGCAGTATTAAATTGGGGCTTTGCAATTAATTTTCCAGAGGTCCAGCAGGGACCACTCAGCACGAAACAGGCACCAGCTCTGTCCTGGGAGACAAGGTAAGAAATGTGAGTTCCTGGGAGCATAAAGCTGGTGAGGAGCAAGCAAAATGGGCTTGCAGCCCAGCTACAGAGCAGCACACCGCCCTTTGAGCAGCCCTCTCCTCCACGTCCCGGGGAGTTACAGCTCTTTACTTTTCCTGCTCGCTTTCTGCCAACAGTGTAAATTCCCCACTGCGATTGCTGGGAGCAGTGGGGAACCTGTCACCTCCCAGCCCGGATACCGTGCCCTTCACATTCAGAGAGACGTTCCCCCGCCCTCCCTCCTCTTCTGCTCCCTAAAATGTCTCTATCTGAAGGAAAAGCAGTTTAGCACATCGACAGTCATGTTCCAATTCCAAGGCTAAGCACGCAGCCTGGGAGAGAGAGAGAGAGGGCAAAAGAAAAAAAAATAATCAGGTGCTTCTCAAAAACAATCAACCTGATTCACATGCAGCTCAGCAGCTTTTTTGATGGCTCAATTCCAGATTTCACAGCTATTCAATAGTTCTCTTGTGTAGCTGATCCTTGTCTTAGAATTCAGCACAACTCAATCCATTTTCCCTTTTCTTTCTATAAACACCCCCCCCTCCTCCTCTTCCCCTCCCTTCATTTTCTTGATTTACATCTCTAGGGAGATGGGAATGTGAGGGAGAAGCTTGTAGCCTTCCTTCCTGGGGGGCCTTGAACTGGTGTCCCCTGTCTCAGGTTCCCATTATCCTCGCTGCACAAGCCACAGCCCCTCTGCACTCCAGCCCTACTCAATTGGAATTTAAATGCTTCATGATTGTTGTCTCACAGAATAGGAAAGTGCTGCATTAAAGAGTAAATTACAGCAGACAAGTAACTGCCTTGGGAAGGAGTGTGAAAGGAGAGATGAGCCCGGCACAATGCTGGTTTTGCCAAAGAGGGTTTATCCAAAGATTGAACAATCTTCCTGGGACAGTCTCGTAAGGGTAAATATGATGCAGGCTGCATGGATATGGGGCTTTTTCTAGGAGGAGATGTGCAGTGTGCTCAGCCCAGAGCAGGCCAGTGATGTGCAGCTTGGACACAGATATGAATTTTGTCTCAGAGCCAAGAGGGTGGCTGGACCTGGGCTTGACATTCAGTCTCTTACGTTGGCTGGATCCGGGCAGTTTCACCAGGATCCAAAGCACTAAGTGGCTTGCATGGAAGTGAACAGAAAAGGTTTCCTCATCTCCTTGCTTTTACTGCATTTTAAGCATAGGCAGAGTTGAGAGTTTACTCATGGTGTCTCCAATCCACGCTGAAACCACCCCAGAGACCACCATCCTGTTTTTATCCACTCTGTGTTGATGATCATCCATTGTCTAAACACTCTAGTTGTGGCATTGGGACCCTTTCCTCCTCCTCAGCGTTGTGAACTGTAGAAAAGCAGAATGGAAAATAATTGCCCAAGACATTTCAGTAATTCTAGATATGCTTCTATACACTTTTAGATGCTTTAGGCTCAAGACTGTTTTTCCACTCAAAATGGACCCACATGCACCAGTCACAAAGCCCAAACATTCTTGCACCCCCCTTCCCACGTTGTGTAGCGTTTAATATGTCATATGTTGGGCCTGGGAGAAATGAGGCATTTTCTCCAATACCAGGGCAAAGTATCTGCGCCAGACTTACTTCTGCCTAGTCCTACCTCCATTTTAGTCTCACAGTAGATCCCGAAATAGATTTTCAGGGAAGATCTCCATGAGAATGAGATGCTGAGCCAACTCAACATGAAGCTACCTATACCCTTAGCAAAGACCTACTTTCTCGCCTGAAGGGCAAAATGTGTTCTGCCAGTGGTGGGAAGTGCCGTGTGACTTCTTATAAGGTCTCTTCCAGCTCCATTGCTCATCTGTTGAAGACGGGCTTTCTCCAGCAGGAGAGGCAGAAGAGAAAGGCTTTGACATTTGAGGAAAACACAGCAAACTGTTAAAATTATGGTTAACATTCATCCAGAGCATCTGAGGGAGGAGCAAAAATGAATTAGTCTCAGTGGCTCAGCCACAGTGCCGATCTGAAGCAGAGACCAGCCACACAAAAACGGAGCAAACTTGAAGTATTTACCCTTGAGAGATACTGATGGCATCTGTCTCCTTAACATTTTGGCTTCGCGGAGCCTGTCATATTAATAGAAGATTCATGAATTAAACCAGCCAGGTGGTGTAAAGCATAGGTCACAGAAGCCCTAGGAAAAGCATGAAAAAAAGGCATGTTCACTGAGATAAGAGAAAAAAAAGATCTGGAGAGTTTCTTTCCCCTTTGCTCAACAGCATATGCCTTTCAAACTGTTTGTTGAAGTAAGGTGCCATGGACATGCAGGAAAAGAATGCACAAATATGACTAAGAAAAAAAAAACCAAATGAATGTGCACACACACTCATACACGCAGGCACACAGTTCTCTGAGATCCCTGGCGCACACTTTGCCCCGAGCTGGCTCCGAGTGGCTCCTGTTTAATTACTCTTCTGGAACCGCTGTAGCAAAGTCTGTGCCAACATTTTATTTTTTTCATTTGAAACTACATGTGAAAAATGCCCCTTGGCTGAATGTTGACAATTAAAGTCTCAGTGCTGAAATGCATTTTTGTAAGGTTGCTCTATTTTTTTACTTAGCTGTCATTCTGAAAGGAGGCTTTTCAAATGACCTTCAACAGGACTCTGCTGCCTCACCTTGCCTCTGCATGTTGTGTACCCCAGTATCCCAACAAAACTGGTTCAAGAAATGAGCACAACCTATTGTTCCCAGTGAGATTATTCACTTTTTCATTTGGAAGAAGGTCCAATTTTAGAGCCCACAACCAGGTGCTCTGCAAGCACATCGGAATTTGCTGAAGTCCCGTGGAAGTGGCAGTGCTTTGTCTTGTTCAACCCAGGTCTACTCTTCACCTAATTCCCCAGGTGAGGAATATTTAAAAAGCCCACCTGGTTATAATCAGGTGCTTTAGTCCCTTTGGCTTGCCAGGCTCAGCACTGTGTTGATTCAGGGTCTTGTGGCCCAAACCAAATGCCACTGAAAACAATAGGAAAACTGGGCTTTGGATCAACACACACACAATGCAAAATACTTCTGTCTGAGGGCTTCTGAGGACACCCAGCACGGTGCCATCAGAGCACTGACATCCTACGGGAGGCCCATGGTCAGCTTGGGGTGTGCCAGCACCCCTTCACAGCCATCCTGCAGACTTGTTCCTTTGCCCCACAGCACCTCTGGCATGAGGCCACAGGTAAGGAATGTCCTCCAGGGCTTTGGTGAGCCATGCCTCTCCATGCCTCTCCTGAGGGAACATGGATCAGAAGAGGAACCAGCTAGGAGAATGTCTGGAGATGGGAGCACAGTAGACATGTCCTGCTTTTGTTCTCTTCAGGTATTTTCTCTTGATCTCTGTCAGAGACAAGAAACCAGCCTCTGGGCTCACCCTGATTGACTGGTCACATTTTTTTCAGCAGAGTTGTGGCTGCATCCGTTTAATAGGTGACACCTGGCTGTGGGTCACAAGGGGACAGCTGACAGTGCCCAGAGCTGGGCCAGAGAGGGAACAGTGACAGGTTTACAGGCATCAAGATCCCTCTTCCCCACATTACTCAAGGGCCAAACTCCTCTGCTAATAGAGCCTCCAGCCCCCATGCACCCCTTCACCTCACTCACTGCATACAAGCGATCTCTAAACTTCCTCATCACCATGAAAAATGCCATCTTGCCCCAGGTGTGCCCTGCCTTCAGCACTTGCCCAGTTGCTCCAGCTGCAAAATACTTCTGCTTTCTAAGTGTACGCAATTAGCACAGGTATCGATGAAAACCACCTCGGCCTCCAGATCCCCACTAGCTCGGAGAGTATTGGCAAAGAGCTGCCGCATCTTCAGTTGTGTCTGCCTCTCCCTTACAGGCAAATGCAAACACCCGGCTCACAAGCACCAGCCCTCACTTTGAATTTCTCTGCTTTGGCTGCTTGTCTCCCAGCTCTTCAGCATGTCTTGAATGTGGCTTATTGTCTGCTAATAAAGAAAAGAGCGTTGCTCTCCAGCAATGGCAAGATCCCAGCTTTCATGCCCTGCTGCAGAGCCAATTTCTGTCAGGGAAAGCAGCTATCACTGGAGGTTTTAAATAAACCAGTGCTCCCCTCAAAAACCCTCCTGTTATATAATGCTCTCTTTCCCCTCCTTTTAATGAAAACAATGAAGTAACTGTCTATTTTTACCATGATAGGGATGGATCAAGCAGCCTGAACTTGTGCATGTCCGTCTGGAAACCAGCGGGAGCTCTGCCTGCACGGGAAAGTGCTGCAGGACCATGATCAGGAGTGACTAACACAGTCTAGTGCTCACCCCTTCAGGCTGAGAGAGGCCTGAAAAATGCGCGCCACAATGTAATACCTGGAACTAGACTTGTGCTCTCACAAGACAGCCACGAGGCTCGTGTGACAGGGGAGGCAAACCCAGAACCGCGGCTGTTTTAAAAGCGGCCGTAGCAGCTTTCACAGCCTTCGTACTGCGCAGCCTGAGACTGCCAGTATGTGTGGGAAGCACCACCCTGGAGCTAGTTCCCTCCTAAGCAGAGAGAAGATGGTCATTACACGGTCAAGAGCCACAATGAGGAAGAATGTGGGAACTCAACGGAACTCCCACACAAACACACAGCTGTGCAAGTCTCCGGTTGCACGAGTGCCTGAGCCTGGCATTTGAACTAGGAGTCAGGGACACTGCTTGTGTGCAGTGTGAACAAATAAATGACCTGCTCAAGAAGGTGGTTGAACTAAGAGAGGAGGAAGAGAGATTGAGAGCAATCAGAGAATGTGAAAGTGAGATAGATTGGTGGAGCCACACCCTGAGGCCAAGGCAACAGGAAGAGGCCCTATGAGCAGTGGAGGATCCCCTCTCCTCCTGTCATCAGGGTGGAGAGACTTGGAGGCAGGTCCTTGCTCAGAAGGGCAGGCGGGTCCTTCCCCTACCTTCCGCTCCTCCCCCATTGCCCTCACTTAAAGGGTATGGACCTCTTGAATTTGAAGCGCCTTCTGATGAGGAAATTGCGGCACCATTGGTTGGTGAGTTTAATCACCAGGCAGAAGGAGGGGACCTAAGAAAAGAGAGGGAATGGGTTCAGGTCCCTGAAGTCTCAAGAAGAGGAAACTGAGGGGAGACCTTATTGCTCTCTACAACTGTCTGAAAAGGACATTGTAGAGAGGTAGGTGCTGGTCTCTTCTCACAAGTCAATAATGACAGGACAAGAGGGAATGACTTGAAGCTCCACTGGGGGAGGTTTAGGCTGGACATTAGAAAAAAATTTTCTCTGAAAGAGATGTCCAGCATTGGAACAGGCTGCACGGGCATGTGCTTGAGTCACCATCCCTTGAGGTATTTAAAAGTCATATAGATGAGGTACTTAAGGATGTGTCTTAGGGGTGATAAAGATTAGAGTTAAAGGTTGGACTGGATGATCTTATAGGTCTTTTCCAACCTAGGTGATTTTGCGATTCTGTGATTTCGCAAGCGACATTTGCTGTCAGCCAAAATAAACATCAATATGACGGAGGCATATAGTAAAAGGCACATTCCTTTACCACACTATTACTGTAATACCTCAGTGACTCCACAATAATTTGTTCCCAGGAAATTCCATCATCACTATTTCAAGCCTGTGGCTGTTCAAGCCACTTAGGATGATAGGAAATTACCTAACTCAGGAAAATAGAATAATAAAAATAGTGATTAAATTTGCCTTTATTCTTAGTTTGCACACCATTATCAATCTCTGGCAAAATATTTTTCATTATAGAGGGTTCCAATTATGTCCTTAATAAAGCATAAAAAATCAGCTGGAAGGAAGGGTTTGGGTTTTTCGTACAATGTCCGAAATAAAAGTAATACTGCCCACAGAGAAATTCCCATCATAAAATGCTTAGAAAAAAGTTTATTAAAAGGGCTACTCTGCTCCAGAAGACCTGACCATATGCGGTGGAAACACTGTCACACTGAATCAGGCATGACTGGTGCTAGTCCAGTGGTCAGGTCATCTGACCGTTGGGTCCAGCAGCAACAAGCACTGACTGCTCCTTAATGAAACAATTCTGGACTGACCTGCTGTGAAAAAAGCATCCTTCTCAGCCTTGATAATTAGATCATCTTAAGCCTGAAGGTTTGTGTCTCTTCCAATACGTGTTATTCACCAGGCCTTACTGCTCCAGCAGATATGGATGACAATAATCATATCCTGTATTTCATAAAGATACATAAATGGACTTAAACTTAGCACTGCATAGATCTAGCTGTCAGTGCTTTAGCAGTTTCACAGTCAAATAAATATATTATTCTATAATACCTTTATTGATTACAGAATCACACACAGAATCACAGAATAATTACCAATCAAGCTATTAAAAAGCTCAACATATCTGCAACTTGAAGGATTTTATTCTGCCACATCTATTTGTATTTAGAACTAGAGAAAAATATGTTTAGCTTGGGTTTTGAGTTGCAGCACCAAAAAATGCAATCTTTTTGTTTAAATTCCCCAGTACTGGAGCCTGGGAAAGTCCCAGCAATTAATTTAGATTAAGTGTGAACTTGTAGGAGGATATGTTTCATGGGAAGCGGGTCCCATACACGACACTGCATCCCTGTGTTAGCATCCTGGCCTGGTATGTGCCTCTAGAGGATCCTCCCATCCCACCTACATCTCACCCACCTGGTGGGAAGATATGTAATGGAGATTATCAAAGAGTCTGTTCTCACACTTCCTGTATCAGTGTGCTTACCTTTTATTTTTTAAAAGCATGGCTATTTTTACAGGGAAAAATAGAGCTGAGAACCTGTTCTGCCTTTGCCAGCTGATGAGTGACTCTGACCCTTCACGAGCAGTATTACTGCTGCATTTGCCAGGGTCCTGCCTTCACATGAAGCATTGAGGACCCAGGAGACAGCTCTGAATGAAGGTGCCAGTGCACTCGTCAGTACTGCTGATTAGTGTGCTCAGAAAATCTTTGCACACACACTAGGGGACTGAGGATGAGTACAGGAGTATAAGGTTTACAGGTCACTTGCATCTTTTTTCCTTTTAGGATTTGTGTGTGTATCAGCATGTTAATATAAACCCTGAAAGAAGCAGCTGATGGCTGAGAAAGAAGAGGCTGTAGTTAGATATTAAGAGGTTTTAAATAAGAATGTGCATATAAATTTGCTCAGTTAGTGTTTCTTTGGCTTTTGGGTTGTGTCTGGAATGCACTGTGTGTGTTGTATGTCCAAAACCCCCGCTGTCCTGCTCCGTACTGTTGTGCTGCTCCTATATTCCACTATAACATTGTTTGGGAAAATAGTAGAGGAGCAGGAGAAATTCATTTATGAAGGGAATTTTAAATAAATCTGAAATATACAGCACTGGCTTCCTACTGTACTGCCAGTGAATACAGCCCAAGAAGTTATCTGCTCATTACTGACCCTCAGTTACATCTGTCATTAAGATAAACTAAACAGCTGCTTTTCTATGTGGCCACTGAACTAAAAACTCAGAATTGAAAATATAAGTTGGAGTTGTCCTGAGACAGAACTGTCTTTGTAGTTCTGAGATTGAAATGAAACACCTCCCCTCAAAACCCCCCCACAACTCCCCCCCAAACAATCAACCAAACAATAAAAAACCAACCAAACAAACAAACAAAAAATTGGATGAAATCCACTCAAAGTAGAGTCAAACTGATTCAAAATCCAACCCCAAACTAAATGTTAATTTTCTGACTTTGCATTTAACTTCTAACATAAAGGAAATATAGGTAGTCACCTAAAAAAATCTGAACAACTAGTTTTCAAATTTCTTTTTCCCAGCCAAGCTATTCATTGACAGGCTGTGTTGACCTCAAGTTGCAAATCTGGTCACCTGAGACAGCCAGCAACACTTTTCTGCCCTCCTAACAGATTCCTTTGTTTAGCCATGTACAACTTTCCCTCTCTCACCCAGTGGTGTGTGAAGGATGAACACCATTCCTGGCGGGGGAATGATGTAAATGGAGAAGCCAAAGGGCACGGTGAACATGACAATTTTATGATTTAAGCCAAAAGTTGCTGCATACACCAGGAGTCTTTCCACTGATTTTAGTGCACTCTGCACCCAGATGTTATTTTGGAGGCTGCAGCTTTGCTTTTTCTAATACACATGATGGTAAAGGGGGCATCTCTGCAGCTCCTGCAAACATTCCTCCATGTAAACACTGCTCTCTAGCACTGGAGTTCAGACTTTTGATTTGTTTATTTTTTACATGGCTCCTCTGTACCTGCCTTTTTACCTTTCCTAGCAATGATTGCTTGAACAGAGGTTACGTCACTAGCAGATCCAACCTCCTGGGTGGTGGGGTCCCATCTTGCTCAGCTGTGGCTGAAACCCTCCTCCCAGGCTCAGGTGAGACAAGTGCTTCTACCAGTATTACAGGTGTCTTGCATGTCTTTGCTTGGTAAAGCCTTCCTGGGCTCAGACTATGCTTTTGCCACTTTTCATACTCGTATTTCACCTTGGTGCAGCAGCGTCTGGATTAAAACTCCATTATTGCCACAGGTGCACAGCACAAGAGGAAACCGAGGTGCAGAGGTTACATGACATCTCCAGGCTGGTGAAGGAAGTTGCAATCAGAGACATGAGTAATTGAGGTCATCTTTCATGTCAGTTTTTTATCACAAGCCCTGAACACAGTTATAAGCTGGTACGGAGTTATTGCTGCTGTTAGAGGTACATTTGTTTCTGAGTTACTGCAATGTTTTTAATGCAAAATGCAACACCTGAAGAAAAGTATCAACCACAGCAGAGGGGGTTTAGATGCACATTCTTACTTAAAGCTTCTTTCCATCAAATTGCCACCAAATCCTCTGTGTTCAACACCATCAATTGGTTATTTCAAGTCATATATTACCTTTCTTTTTCATTTTTTTTTAATCCATCTTCCTGTCTTCTGATTTATTGTCTTTAACCTTCGCAGACCTTTTCTGCTTAACTTAGAATATTGTATACCCTAAATCTAAGGATTACAAAATGCCTGGCAGTGATTTAGGAATCTAACTTATTACTCATTTCTTAGGGTACAAAATTGGGGGTTTTCCTCTCTCGACATCAGAGGGCATGCTGCTGCAGATGGGCTGAGCAGTGAGAGGAGACCAATGCTTGAAGCAGGCCAGAGACTCTGCTCTGCACAGTATATGCATTAATAACCACAAAAGCAACCCTGCACTACATAATGAACATGTGGAAGCAGTTTTACTACTTAGATAGGATCTCTGAGCCAAAGAAGAAGTTGTCTGATTTGTCAGCATCTGGGAAGCAGCTCCATTGAGACATGACTGTATTAGTCCTTGCTATGTATTCAGCCTTATTAAAGACTTATGCTTTAAATCTGCCTCTAATAAAAACCTACTTTGGTAGAAATTGGGCTTCCTTACCTTGCACATCACCTATTTTTAAAGGAAGGTTAGCAGCATTTGCTACTGAACTGATAAAACTCTTCAAGTTTTTAACTCACCTGCTTGTTTTTCAACAATGCATATGAGCTTAGCAGTTTTCTAAATACCACTCAGCTGTGGTCTCTGTCAGGAAGACCAAATGTAAGTCACTGGCAAGCTGTAGTATGACCGCAGTGCAGAGGTAGCCATGAGAGTCTGTGAAGTCCTCTCTGAAATGGGCCATATGAGAAAAGTTCTTCTGAGGGGAAAGAAACCTGGAAATTAGCTGGTATCCCAGATTGAGATGGCTTTAGTAATTAGATGCTTTGGATATCTGACTACCAGGTGGATGACTGCCTTCTCCAGCAGCATTTGAAGCCTACAGGTTGTAGCCAGAGGCAAAAGCACTATACAATGGTTGATGAAGCCACCTCCTGATATCCTGCCCCTCTTTCCACCTGGTGTGTAAATCCCCTTATTTAAGTGGAGTTGCTCTGATTTATATTTACTGGAAATCCAGTCTGAGGCTATCCTTTGGAAGCCATGTGTGATATGTGCTGTTTTTGCTAGAATTATTATTCCTCTGACACAGCTTGCTGCCTGGATTTAGTTCCTCCCAAAACTCATGTGTTCTTGGTTTATGTTTCATGGACAACCTGGCCTCAATAACTCAAGGCCAAAAGCTAGATTAGAAAGATTGATATCTGCTAATGGCTGCTTGGTGGTTTTTCTGGGGTGCTTTATCAACCCTGTCACAAGCAATAATAGGAAGGAGCAGAATTCTAAAGGTCTTGGAGATCCTGTGATCCTAATTCCTCTCTGCTGATGGCTGCAACCATTTCCTCATGCCTTGATCACCTCTGCTGTGCCAAGGACTGGCCTCTGAGTTCACTTTCCCCTCCTCACTCTCAAGTAGCTCCCCCCAAGAGCCTGGAAGCTGCTGGAGCTCCAGTTCAGAGGCTGCCGATTAATGCCAGTTTCTCCACCAGCAAGTGTGTGCCATTCACATTCAAATATTGCATTGCTCCTCAGTAGACATGAGATGAGGACTGAAGGAAACACTGGGGACCCTTGTGGCAGTGTCTGCCACAGTTGTATTTGTGTAAAGTTTGCCAACAACAGCCCTTGCAAGGACTCCAGAGCTTTTTCTTCGGTCTGGGGATTAGTTTGGAGATTCAGCTGGAAAAAACGACCCCTCTCCCCTTCCACTGTGTGATGCCCCTTGAGTCTTGGAGACTTCTCGGCTGTTTTGCATGGTGTGAGGAGATAGTCTCTTTCAATATGTTGGATTTGTTGATATGTGTCTGGCAGGACAGCAGAGCTAGTTTTCTTTACATGGAGAGGGATACTTTGGGTGGCAAAAGTAGGGGTGGCCAGGTACTGCACACCAACATCAAAATGTGAGCCTGGAGAAGAAATTTGGCTGCTATGAGGGCTATGCAGTCAATTAGAAAGAGATCAAGGATTCATAAATCCACAAATACACTTTTTTTTTTCCTGAGGTCTCCACTTCTTTCCTCCCTTTCTTAGGCTAGCTTGTATCCTTCTCTGCCCGGTCAATAGTTTAGGTTTTGAGAACTTGCTTTTTGAGGACCGTTGTACCTCTCCACATTACAGGGGTTCAAGGTTTAGTTCAAAGCTAAATATAAACTCTGACACAAGGGTGGACATCTGGGGGATTTGCAGTGGCCTTGGGCTCTCCTGGGGGGCATCATCACCAGAGGGAGGCCCTGAAGCAGTCGCAAGACACATGAACCATGACTCTTGGCCAATGAGACCAGGCACCAAAATGGGTCTGTATGCTAGGGAGAGGAGATACAGAGATCGTACAATAAAGAACCAGAAAAAAAGAAGTGAGGTTGGGGGATGCTGCCCTCCTAGGGTGGTGGCATGGGGTAGGGACTTTCATCTCCTTGTCACCACCAAACTTTGATCCCAGGGAGGTACACAGCAGCTTGCTGTGGCAGACCTATGTGATGTGCAACTGAAGCAAGATTGCTCTCTTCCCAGCTCCTTCTGTTTGCAACACTTAATCAAGCAAAAATGAGCCTCTGTCTTTTAAGATGAAAGGGGTATCAGCTTTCACGGGTTTTGTCTGCTATTGTCAGAAATCAGGTCAAGAGACTGTATTAAACAATTGCTGTGCACCCTTTTCTCTAAGGTAAGTGCAACTTAACTCTTGCCTTGCACTGCACTGTCTTTTCTCAGGCTAATTTTTATGATGGGGAGGAGGATGCAGAAGGTGCTTGGCCATGCTGGATGGCATTTTATACCTGCCTCAAATATTTATTTTAACTCTGACTTGGCACCCTGTCTCTGAGCTTTTATATCTCAGGATAACACTGGTAGAAAATAATATCCAGATTTTTACTGTACATAAATGACTTCTAATTCACAGAAGAATATCCATCCTTGTGAAGATCACTCTGCCAGTTATTACTTTGGAGAGTTATATGTAACTGTGAGGCTCCCAGGAACAAGGAAAAGTGAAGACTGGTTCAAAGGAAAATATTTCCATCTAGCTTCACTCTATCCCCAGAATCTTGTTAACCCAGGTGAGTTGAGATCCATATCTGAGCCAGTCACCTGTCTCTTTAGGTTCAAGCCAATCTCCTGAACCTTTGTTGTTCAGAGAGGGGGAACCTGACTAATGTGATTTTTTTTAAAATTCGCAAAAAGCTAATTCTGATTGAGATTCAGAAATGCAGATGTTCCTTCTGCAAGTCTTCATCACTCGAGGTTCCAAAATTTTTGGTAGCAAAGGTCTCTTGTCCAGCCACAGGTTTGATGTCACATCACTGAATCCCCTGCTGAGATTATTGTTTTAATGGCAGCCATGGGGAGAACAAGCCCTAAATATCTTGCTCTGGTAAGATCTGCCCTTGAGTAAAGTATCCAAGATGCTTTGGAGCTGGAGTGTAAGTGCTGGGCTCAGTCACTGCTTCTGAGAGAGCTATTAAACAGTACCAAGAAAGCCACTAGCAAAGTACAGGCTGCAGAAAACTCAGATTTGTTTTTGAATCAGATCCACACTTGTCTATCTGGAAAGACTGAAACTGACTCCAGCTCAGGGGATTATCCTATCCCTTCTCCAGTGGTTTCCAGTGCTGTTTTGAACTCAGGTTTGAGTGGAACAAAATTAAGAAGCAGAGAAGAGGAGGTGCTGCTGGAGGAAGAAATGAAATGCCATTCTTCCACCACGATGCCTAGCTGGACCTGGATATACAAAGCCCAAGATGTACATATTGAGATTACATTTGTCTTATCTGTGATCAGGAATTGCTGGAAACAGAACTTGTGAAACAACAGTGCGAGAATAACAATTTTCACTGGTAGGGAACAAGCTGTTCTTGGAGTGTACAAGGGATTTTGACAGTCTCATCAACAGACAGAGCCTGTTATAAATGCTGCCCAATTTTTACTGCACAGAGCCCAGACTCACAGTGAGACCTGTCTCAAGTGCAGCTGGAGGAAAGTGCTGCCACGTGCTTCGCAATTCCACCAGATGCATATCTGCACCTTCAGACACCTAAATATCATTATCAGTCTGGCTGTGCTTCCCTCCATGCCTCATTTTCAAGTGTGATAAATAGAGAATTATATCCTGGGGCTGCTGAAGGTCAGAAGGTGCTCAGCTGCTTTGGTGACAGAGACAGCACGAAGTGCCTTGGGTGACGAGAAGGTCATCAAGGAGGGCTGGGTTTTTGCGCTGGTCTTCTGAGAGATGAGACAGACCCATCAGTGTACCCTGGTCTGTGCTCCATGGAAGGGGAGTGGGTTGTGAGAGCCCAAGGAGACAACAGCAGCACCAGAAACTCTCCCAAAATCCAGTACTGAAGTCTGTGTCCTCAACTGCCTCCCATCTCACATATGCAGAGAGGGGAAAACCAAGGGGGCTGAGGAAGCATGGCAGCAGGTGCTTTTCTGTGCCATTGTACCACGGTGGAAGGACTGCCTGCAGCATTGTTTGGCTCTCTATTAACTTTACCTTGTTTGCTACTATACTGGGACCATTGCCAGGCTTGGTTTGAACCACGATTCTGTTTTCCTGACTCACATCAGTAGCAGTATTACCAAAGTGCTGCGTTACAAGAGCCTGAGCTGTCAGATGTGCCTGAGTTGCTTTCAGCACAACTCCGCATGGGCAGAAGGCTACGCATGAGCAGATCCTATTCCAAGATCAGGGTCTTGGAGTGTGCAAGTGTGTGTGTGCATAAAGGCTCATGCATTTAGAGAAATAATGTTTCCCTTCCATTCAAGGCCAAGAGACTGAAATCCAAGCAAGCCTAAACTTCTTTACCATTGACGCCATAACAACATTTGAGGTTTTGAAAAGGAGCGGAAAAAATGTGTTACTGTAGTAAGGGAATTGTAATAAGATCTTAGCCTTGGAATAACGAGCTCTTTAGTGAAGCAGCAAGCTCGGCAATGCTTCCACCTCCTCGAGATTTGTGAGGAGAGATGTGCCCCAAAGAATGCTAGTTATTCTGAATGGGGAGAAAACACAGCCGAGGGTGAATGGAAAGACATCCAGGAAAAACAGAGAAGCACTGCTGTTCTGTTCTCCTCCCAGCTCCCACCACCCTCCTTCAGCTTGAGCAGAAGCATAATGCGGCAGCCTGGTGGGGCTGCTGGTAAAGCAGAATGAGAGTTCATAGAAGCACTTAGAATGAGTGAGACTGCAGCACGGAGAGCAGAAGAAAGTGCATTATCGGTTATATAGGACCTGGCTACACTGGAGAGGCATGAACACCCACTGGGAGAGATGGCAGGCAGCTCTTTCTGGGGCAGTGCTCTAGCAAAGCTGACCTGTCAAGTGTTTCACCTTGCACACAGTCCTCTCCTCCTCTTCCTTTTGCTGCTGATGCATTCATGTAGCCTATAAGCTTTGTGAGCTTCTACCCAGAGAGATGATTGTTCCAACCTATACTTTGTCCTTGGCCGGTAAGGACTGGAGCTGTGTGTGGATGAAGCAAGGACTGAGGTTGCTTCCCAGGGCTCAGCAGCCACTGGATCCATTGTAATGCAACTCCAGGTGGTAGCCGTGGATGTAAACGACAGCAGAGATGGCTGCAGGTAACTTTCCACTCTCTTCTCCATGTCTGGTAGGGGGGAATACTTCTTCCAGAACAGGTTTCCTTTGATTACACTTCAGAGCAAAAGGCTGCAGCTGTCCTTAGTACTCATAGAGAGCAATTAAAGGCAAGAAAGCCTCCTTCCCACCTTTCCCGTTCTTAAATAAACGTGTGTAGTCTGGGCTGTCGTCCACAGGCTCAGAAGTGTATATTCACTGATGTCAAAGCTGGCTTACAAGACAGGTATGATATCTGGGGTTTTAAGAGCTAGCTCAGTCAGAAGCATCAGTTCAGTGTTTGGTTATTACGGAAGGAATAGAGGATAGAAAAGAAAATATTATTTTTCCTTGATCAATCCATGGTGTGCCAACACTTTGCACAGTCTTGATTTCCCTGTCTTAAAAAAAAAGCATAGCAGAGCTGGAGAAGATGCAGAGAGGGCAGTAGATATTGTCAAAGATATGGAGTAGTGTCTATACAAAGAATAATTAGAGTAGGACTCTTCATCCAGAAACCAAACCCCCACAGTTAAAAAATGGAGAGAGGATATAAAGTCAAAATGTTTGATGGACAAGATAAGGAACCAATTGTTTGTCATCCATCTACCACAATTGGACCGTGTAAAACCACCTGGGGCACGTTCAAAGCAGGCTGAGATGGTGGTTCTTCCTTCACTGAGTAATTAAGCTTTGCAGTGTCAGAGGACACCGAGTGCTGATGGATTATATAGGTTTAAGACTACTGGTCAATCTTTTACTAGTCAGCACCACGGAAAAGAATTTCATTGAGAACTATGAAATGCCAAAAGACTTGCACTAGGCTTAGGAACCACAAATCACTCATTGCTTGAAAAGTGTTTGGAGTGATGTATCACTGTATTCTCACGCGTTCTATTGCTTATTCCCATGAATTTGCTGTCTAGTCCCGGATACTCTGTCAGATCAGTCTTTGGTTTGACCTGGTAGCACAGACCTTGAGTCAGGACATGAATATCTGCAGAATCCCTTGCGCAGAGTGAGCATCATACCTCTTGCTCCCAGGACAAGTAGACACTCTTACCTTAATCTGATTTTAGTTTAAGCATTAAAATCAAGGATCAAATGAGTGTGAATTTTAGAGTTTAGCTCTAAACTGAGATTCTGCTGAAGTCTTGTGGAACACTGTTCCTGACATTCTGTTACCAATTTTAGGCATTTCAGGCCAGCTATTCATGCAGAACAGAGAATTAAGAGCTGGAGCCTCCTTTGGTTTATCATCAGGATGAAGCCAGTGCTCCAGACACAACTCAACCAGAACGAATGTGTTGTTACTTGGAAACTGGCCAGGTTTGCAGCTGAGGCATTATCAAAATGTGGTGTCTGTAATCAAGATCAGCCTGAACCTTTGAGATTATCATGAAAGTTGAATAGCGAACAGAGGTTAGTCTGGATTTCATCACAAAAGCATACATTTCATTACAGCTAGCCAAGGATACAGGCTGAAACCACAGCACTTGAGATCTTGACCATGTGGGTAGCTATCATAGGATAGATGTTAAATATATATACAGTGAGATCTGTATCACCACAGTTCATCCCAGCATGCCAGACCCAGTTATCAATGCAAATTGCACTGCTTGCTGATAGAGCTGTCTCTGGGGTCAAAAATCCAGGAAAGGCTCAAGATATTGAATGGACACTGAGCAGAAGCTTAATCTTGTTGCATGTTAACCATTTAAATATTAGGTGCCTGGTCCTAGCTGCTCATCCTGGAGCTTTCTACAGGCAGAAAGGAGCTTTTCTGGGGAGTAATTATTTCCCTTATCTTTGACAGCTGTTTTAACAGGGAATTGTGCATCTTCTGGTTACTGAGGCATCCAAGGCAACAGGTTTAGACTAGACTCCCACTTTTAGATGATTAGCATTAGATGAGATAATTCTTCGCAAGAGTTCTTGAATTTTACTTTGCTTCTGTCTTCAAATCTATTGCTGACAGGTGAAATATTTCCCTGCAAACTTTCCTTCCTTTAAGGGGAAAAAAAGAGTTCACTCTCCTAGCTTAGCAGAGACTTGAGCAGGTAAGGATTTGTAGAGTAAATCCTTATTCAAGATTCAATCAGATTTTAAATGAAGGGGCTAAAACC
>WEIS01043654.1:0-14080 GCA_013389965.1 Todus mexicanus
TTCTATGATTCTATGAAAATGAGTTCTTTTCCATACGACCTTCAGTAAAATCACAAACTCTATTTTAAAGAACTGAACTTCAATCTGAACTTCTGAACTCCAATCCAGAGGAAATGACACATTCAGCAAATGCTCGCACTAACAGCTGTGAGCCGTTCGCTTGGCACATGGCTTTGGATCACAGACAGTGAGAGGTCATCACATAACCACAAATGGAATTGTCTGGGAAGTTCTCCAGGTGCAGAAATATACAGTGAGTTCTCCAAGCATCATATAGATGCAGCAGTATTTTTCTTTACATTTTTCACTTGAAGGGCTCCTCAGGAGTCGCAGCCCAATTCACTACCTTAATTTCATGTCGGCATTAAACCTTTGGCTGATCAGCAACAGTGAGAAGTGTTTAGAGAAACTACCTCATCTCCCCAGTGTCTGCTGAAAACGCTGCTCTCACAGCGACCATATCCTGATAACCAACAAATAAAGGCTGTTTATCAGCAGGACATGTCCAGTAATGGAGAAACCCAGGAAAGGTTGCACGGTGCCACACAGCAGCCCACTGCAGATACCAAGGATAGAAGAGAAGCATCAAAACAAGACATTTCTACATATTCTTCCAGCATTGAGCAATCCCTGGATGAGGGATTTCCTGAGAAAGAGGAGATACCTTTATGTTTGCTAGTTCTGGGGGTTTCTTTGCCTTTCAAAAAACCTTGTTGCTGCTTTCCGGATCCAGGGGAGCCTTCAGCAGCCTTAATGCTCACAGTGCTAAGTTCCAAACAATGCTCCCTGAGACAATTTACCTTTTTCTTTTGCATGTTTTTGAGTCAATCAACCATGTGCTGTGTCTCGGTTCTTGCAAATGAAGAGAAACAAGCATTCATTTCCTATTTGCTTTCCATGTAGAACTCGTGATTTTACAGGAAAGAATGGTTTTCGACATTCCATGTGGCATTGATCATCCTCGTTACATTCTACACCTTCTTCAGCTTACAACACTCAAGAGTTTTGCCACATTTAAGAGGGGAAGGAACAAGAATTACTCACGGCATTTGAGATATGGATCACCGTGGATTTAAATAGTGCCATAACGTTTTTTCTATTCATTTCTTAACTCCACAGCACCATTGTTTGAGGCTCTTACTAAGAGAGACTGTCAGAAGTGTTCTGGGAATGGAAGAGCCCTCAACATCTTTCAAAAGGTTCTCACTAGTAAAATGTGGCCTTCTCCCCACAAAATTACACAAATGGATTCAATACGTGGTATTTCCCAAATGTCTAATGACACGTCCTACCCTAAACCTTGACATAACACTATTTTTTGTCAATTTAACTGGTCCAGACATGAGATTAACTCACCCACAGCTCCCCAGATTTCCCCCAAAAGACTTCAAAAAAACCCCACGTGTCACATTGACCAAATATCTTTAGTATGATTTTTTTTTTTTAAGTTTGATTAGCCAGTTTAAGTGATAGGTTACACACCACACTTGGTAACTCAGGATTTCACACTAAAATTTGTTGAGAAATTTTGAGTGAACACCATCTGGTCCGGATGATGACTTACTGTTCACTTTATGGATTTGTTTTGAAATGCACTTTAGTAGCTTGATAATTTTCAGGTAGGTCCCTCAACAAGCTTCCCGGATTTAAAAAAAAGTATTTTAATTAAAAAGAAGAAAAAAAAAAAAGCAGCCTACAATTTTGCAGAGAATACAGATCTCAAGAATTCACTTTTCTGCCTCAGGCCATCTTCTCACCCCTTTCTCTTCACATTCAATCATCTGCTGACCCTACACTTTCTCTGGCAGGCTTCCTGTCTGACAAGCTTGGAAAGAAACTATTAAAGATTTTTCTGTTATTAACAAATGATTGAAAGCTTTGTATTATCTTACTTGCATATAAACATGAGGGAAATAATTTTCTTTGTCTTGCTGTTACAAGGTTTCTGGTGGGGGTCTGGGGGTGGGGGATTTTTGCCTTTCCAATATAACTTCTGAAGAATATTAGGCATTCACTGTGAACATCATAAAGCTCCTTAAATAAACACCATTTGTCAATTATTTAACCTTTTGGGCCATTGTCTTTTTCATTTTGCTCTTTGTAAGCATCCTCAACATTATGTAGATCCCCTTTTCCAAGACTAAATGCTGATGGTGGTGGTCAGTGTCAGGACCCTGGAGAGGCAATCAGTTGTAAAGCCCTAATATCAAGGATTTCAAAATGAAGTCTAGAATCTCAATTTTTAGCAATTCTATGGTAAAAATTTCAAATACACCCTCATGAAAACAAGGTGTTATATCTCCTCTGTCATGTGTGACCTTCTGGCATTGGGACAGAAGTTGAGCAGGTCGTGGGGGAAGGAATCAAGACTCATCAACGTGCTGCTGCTGAGCTCCATTTATTAAGCTGACCAAGTAAGAGAGGCTGTGGCTGGGAAACTTCTGTGCTCCTGCACATCATAGAATCTTTGAGGTTGGAAAAGACCCTTGGGATCATCGAGTCCATCACCAACCCCAGCCCATCCAAACATCACCCTGATGAGTGGGTTAAGAAGAGGTCAGGGAAAACTCAACTCTCCCTCTGACCAGTCTCTCTTGAGTTCATTGAATGCTTTGGTTTAGAAGGGACCTTTGAAGATCATCTTGTCCACCCCCTGCAGTGAGCAGGGCCATCTGTAACTAGANTGCAGTGAGCAGGGCCATCTGTAACTAGAGCAGGTTGCTCAGAGCCCCCAACAACCTCCCCTGCAATGGTGCCAGGGATGGGGCAGTGACCACCTCTCTGGGCAACCTAGGCCAGGGTCTCACCACCCTCAGTGTAAATAGTTTTCTCCTTCTCCCTAGTCTAAATCTGCCTCTTTTAGCTCATTCACAATGCTATCAGCGGATATTACTTATTATTATTCAAGGGAGGCCTTCTAAGCAACTTCTAGAATGATTTTTAGAGGAGAAAACCTTGATCTAAGCATCAGTAATGTAAAAATGTTACATTCACTATTTCTATGTTTCACTAAGCTCTCTCTCCCCAGTCCTTCTAGGAGAAATCAAGCCTGTCTGACCCTGAATCTACTCCAAGTACCATGGAAACATCTGAATAACAGGAATGCTCATCAAAATTTAAACTTCTTACAGCAGTGCCGAAGGCAATGAAAATTTTATTGAATTCCAGAGCCCTAATTTTCTACACAAAGAACATACAGCAAAGAGGCAGCAGTGACAGCCCTCTGCAAGATGAAGCCCTACAGCCTTTTGGCTCTCGTTTCCAATTTCCAGTGCAAGGCTACTTCCAGTCGAAACCCTCGATTTCAGCCACTCTCGCCACCTCTCATAAGTAAAGCTGCAGAAGAAGCTTGGGGAGACGATTCTGTTTAGATACCCATCTAAAATGCCACTGTCTAGAATAAAATGCTACCATGGATCTGTCATCTCTACTGAGACTGGTTAATGAAAGGATCTGCAGCAGGATCTGCAGCGCTGCTTCAGTCACTGCGGAAAAGAAAAACAATTACTTCGGCATTTATGGGCATTTATTCTGGATATGGGGATTTTTTTCCTGAAAGGTGTTTAAAGCAATTGCCAGCACAGCAATATGTGTCGTGACATACAAGTTCAAATACATCCACTGAAAAAGTTTTAGTCCTCAGTAAAACGCGTGATTCTGACACCAGTTGTTCATCATTACTCATTTATTATTTTATAAAGACTTTTAAAGGTAATTACCACACTGAATGCATTTGTAAGTGTTGCAGTGTTACCATAAAGCTAGGAAATGGTTAGACTGGTTAAGGATGAGCCTTTCCAGCAAATGTAAAACAATGGTTTGGTTATTTTTTTATTATTGTTATAGGCAAAGCTGAGGTGTCCATCTACCCTTGAGTGGCTTAGTAAAAACAAATTTATAACTTGCCAAAAATGGGAATATGGAAAATTTTCCACTGGTATTTTCGCACTTGAATTGCATTTTTCAAAATCTCAAATCTTACCTTTGCAATCACTCAGTTCTTTTTAACCGGTGAGAAATGACAGCATCATGATTTGTCAAAGATCTTAGGGAGCTTCAGGGACTAATGGAAGACACCCCAAAGAAGGAATGAATCGCCCTGGATGTAACAGGGCCTTAGAAAATCAGACGTCTTCCCTGTCTCTGCCTCACTGGTACAGTTAGGGAGGATCTTTGAATGCAAATCCAGTTTTTGACAGGTGACTGCAACCAGTCAGCCTTGTGAGTTGGGTCGGTGGCTGGACGGAGCAGCAGAGCTGCTCACCCTTCTCCACCTCTAACGCCAATCACAGCTCTAAAGGGACATATTAAAAGATGCAGATTCTAAAAAATCAATGTTTAAGTGTCTTACACTGAGCAGTAAAACAGCTGGATACATTTCATCTTAATTTTTCTGTGTCTTGGTCAATTTTTAAAATGGATTCAATACCACTTCATTTCAGCAGAGTGCAAAAATACATTCATTAGTGTTTATGAATGATTCAGATCCCTTGGTGCTGAATACCAAAACAGAAATAAATATGGATTTGAACTAAGCATAATAAATAAATCATAGTACTATCCCCTGAATAGGAAAATATACCAAATATTGAATATTTTCTCAATAAAGAGAAAGTGAAGCTTGTGCACTGCACAACACAGCAAGATCCTGTGGAGAAGCAGCAGGACACCGTGGATTTTTAAGACTTTTTGTGACTTCAACCCATAAAAGGGGGAAGAAGGAGGTGACAAATTGAGGACAGTTCGCCTTGACATATATTATTTTTGAATATTTGCCTGTGCAGTCTTCACAACAGGGCACTGCATTTGTGTGCTAAAGACCAAAAAGCTGGCAAAGAAAAAGGACACAGATTTTAAGATAATTTCAAATATTAAACCATTTGTTGGCTGAATACAGATTGCCTCCGACCACTTGGGAAGAAAAACTAGGTCTGCAAACTGCAAAGATAATTGATCGGATCCACACTTCCACTAAGCCCCTCTCATCTTCGCCAAAGCATGATGTGAACTTCCAACAGCACATAACTGTGGGAGCTGAGTGCACCCCCACAGTCATCACTCACTAGAAAAAATAAAGTGTTTTTTCTGATCAAGTAAAAACCAAAAGAAAACAGAGTTTATGCTTTTGCATTTTTGGGGCTCATAACCATACAAATTTTGTAGGTTAATTAAGAGTTATCCAATTGCTTTCATTTCCAGATCAACAAATGCAGGCCTATCTTCACATCAAAGTCTCTTCTCATTTACAAATCCCCCAAATAACCTTAATAACAATCCGCTTCAACAATAGCTTCCACATATGGAACAAGGAAACAAGCTCAGACTCTACAGTCTGAAAAGAAACAACAGAAAAGGACATAATAAAGGCCTAGAAAATGATATCTGGAACAGAGGATGCTGCAAATACAAGATGTTTACATGGTGGGGGATGGATAGGAACAGAAGAGACATTAATAGAAATCTATTGAGGATTGCTAAATAATGTAGAAACTACATGTAGCTCAAAAAATCCCCAAATGGTAAATGGCTGGAGAATGAGACATTACTCAAGGGAAGCAACAAATATTCTTGCCCTTCACTTAAATTCTCTCAGCCATCTGCTTTTGGACACTGTTAGGAACAAGATACTGAATACAGGAGCCTTAGCTTGGTCCAGCATAGCTACCGTTGTATTGCTGCATTCACATAATTGAAGTAAATTGGCATACACCTTCATTTGTAGTGTTATCGTTAAAATGCGATGACCTTAAATTCACGACCATCCCCTGGACCTGTCAGCAGGTATCGGTGCAGCACCCAGAGCCCCATGGCCAAAAGCCTCCAGCACAAGAGTGTACCAGGAGAGCTCTTCAAGTGGCATTGTGGTAAATGCACTCCCAAAGCACTGTCTGTGACTAGGACCCTTTAGCATCTTCAACAATCTGCATTCTATCTGAGCCCATATGGTAAACCGTAAAAAAACATTTCACTGTGCTGCAAGATCAAAAGTTTTACAAATCTAAATTAATCTTTCAGCTTTCTAGAATGTGAATGAATAATAGTTGGAACCTGGGGATGTGTTTCTCATCATACTGCAAGAATCAGTCTCAGATTAGCAGCTTTAGTCACTACGGAGAGTCTCGCTGTGTGTTCCCCTCCAGCACAGGCTCGCTGAGTCGGCCACCACTTGCTCCAAGTCCTCCACTAAGCCTGCAGTCCATTAGGTTGAAAATTTAACCAAAATAACTCAATCATGTCAGAAACAATGATCGACAATTATAATCCAAGGTGAAACTAAAGAAACCAAGCTAAAGTTTTGAAAGAGAACCAGCTCAATATTTAAGCCACAATATTCAAATTACCAATTTGATGTTACTGTATGATTAATATGATGACACGGAGCTCTACTAATAGTAACATAAAAAAACAGCCAATGGAAACCATTTAAGAGTCTTCACAAAAGTTTTATTCCTTATGTTCTGCTGCACTTGCTTACAACCCAGCTAAATTCTCCATAAGTTAATAGGTTAATTGTTTTAATCCTCAGTTCTCTCATTTGTAATCCTCAGAGTTGATACTTCTACTATTCCAGTTATAATCAAAAGAAGGAGCAGGGAGATTAGCAACTCTTAAAAAACACTCCTATAATGGTTAATCACACTAATGGTAATTTAAGCAAATTAGTAGAGCAATAACCATGCAGTGTTCAGATTAAGCGCATGACCAAGAGGAACCCTACAGTCAGTGCCAGGATACATAAGACACAGTTCACGGAGCCTCAGTATCCTCATCTTACATAACAAAATCTCCACAAAGCCTCCAGTGGTTATTTGCCCTTCCTGCTCCATGTAAATTCCTGGATAGCTGTCCAAAACAAAGTTTCAACTAATTATTTAAAGTACAATGATTTGGGCCTTATGATTATTTTTTTTTTCTGCATCAAAATGTAACAAGGTTGTGCTCACACACTATTTTTTGTTACCTTCTCACTAGAACTACCTTCCCAGGATAGGGTTTATTCTAGGTGGCACTTCGTGATGTGCCAGAGAGAGCAAACAGGCAAAAGAGAAATGTGATAAATAAGAGCTGTTATTGTTGACATTGTCAGTGAACAAAGTTATTAATTATCTATGTACTGGGAAAGCTGAAGACAAATTATTTGCCCAAAGAGGAGAGGAATGGCAAAATGCTGTTGTAAAAATTCTCACGCACAGCTTCTAGTCAAACATTTGAATTTACTCAAACGCATGCTTAACAGCATCGTCTCAGCTCTTAGAAGCTGGGAACTGCTCAACTCACCTCAAAAGAGACTTTCATTACGGAAGACTGACATATTTTAAATTGCACATGTAGCCTCTCGGCTTCATTGCTCTGCAGAAAGCCTGCACTTGGCTGCTCCAGAGACAGCACGCAGACCTGCGGACATGAAGTGCATCATCCATTTCATAAAAGATATTCTATTAGAATAAACACGGAAAATTAATTTGAAGTTGGAGCTCCAAAATACGATTGAGTTTGACGGGTTACAGAGCGTGAAGCACGATTCTTTTTGAAGGCTGCTAAGACTTTCTGATCTCCTTTAAGTACAATTCCATTCTGCAACATGCCTATGCAAAAAATGCACCGTCCTGCTGAGGTGAACTGCTCCTTGGCTTTACAGATTCAAATAAAAAGTACTTTATGGGGAAGATTTTGCAACTACCATCATTGCAAGCAACACGTTTATCCTTTTATAAAGGGAAATCCTACGTTCTGTGTATTAACTTCCCAATGATGGTAAGGATATGGTAGGTCTTTCAAGGCCCCCTGCTTACCTTGGGCCTTTCAAGTGTTGTAACTTATGAACAACAAAACCCCCGTGTACTTGAGTTGTACTTACAGAACTAAAACCAAGTGACTTGAGTCAGAGACAAGCAACCTGTGGAATGCCACTTCCAGAGCAAAAGGGGTGCTCTGGGTTACTATACAGCAGAGCAATTTCTGGCCTTGCTTGGATGACGCTTGGTTTAACACGATGCTGAGACTATACCTAACCTCCTAAGAATGCAAAAATGAAAGACCATGGAAGCAATCTTTGAGTCAGCCTTTGAAAATAAACAAGAACAAAAGAGCTGCCAGAAAGCAGGATTGTTCAGAAAAATATTCATTATAAAAATATCTTTTAGCTATTTACTATTAACCAGCCTGCTGTGAGCCCTGTTTCCTTCTGCCTCGTATCTTGGATCGTGTTCACATTTTCTTAGAGGCCTCCTTCCAGCACCTTTCTGAAGACAGAGTCTCAGAAGCGTCACTAAAGAGCAAATAACAACTTCATTATGCATCTCACACCTGTCTCAAAGGTCTTCACATCTCCTACAAAACAGCATGTTTAACTTAAATTGACACTGTAACTAAAGAAACTCTGTTTACTCGAGGAATCAAAACTCTGTGGTGTTCTTCTTTTAAATTATTTTCATCATGGAGACAAAGTAATTAACTGCAAGACTGCATAGGGAATAAGCCACCACAGATAACTGCCCGCCTCCTTACAACAAATTACTGAATTGTTTCATCTTTGCAACTTTGGGATAAACTTCCCTGCCAAGGACTAGAGTTTGTATAATGAGACATCTCGTAACTGCACTAATCTAGCTCCCATTAGAGAAATAAATTATCCAATGGTATGAGAGTCGGCTTAACTGCCAGAAAAATGTAACTTGAAAGAAAGTATATGTATTCTATATGGTAGGGTCTCTCTCTCCAGAGAGTCATTTAAGTAATGTGTGGTGTTCTTCAGCATTTCCATTTTAACATCACCCTCAGATTTCTTCATGAAATTTGGTGGTGTAAACCCAATGCGAAAAGTCTCTGTTGAAACAGAAAAAGAAATCCTTAAAACCTATAAATCCAAGAATCAAACTTGATTCAACCAACTAAACATGGCAGGATGACCCTGATATGTAGAGAAAAATACTTGCCTTTTAGGGTACAACTTCTATAAAAATAGTTCTCACTTAGAGGAAGAAGGCATTTTAATGAGTTTCATAGTTCACACATTCAAACTGGAAGTCTTTGGCATATGCAACTTAAACAAATTGCTTAATCGTTCAGCTTTTATTTTTTCATTGAAATTCTGTCAGCCCTTTTTGATAGGGAATAAAACCAATAATCAAAAGCCTATAGTCAATCTCTAATTTATGATTTTATCTCCTATACCCTTTCATCCTTAACAAGTATTCAAGAGCACTTGGATCAATGAACTAGTTGGGCAACTTGTTCAAATTACCTGTCCTACCTCCCTGTAGGAAAAACACATTTATAATGTGCGCTGTATATTCATGTGCATATGTAATATAATGAAATTCATACGAACAAAGCTTTTGTTCCAAGGAATATAAAAGAAAACACAGCATCCTGAAACTAGGTGTAGAAAACAGAGACGGTTCAACAGTATTATTTCATGTCGCAGCGTGAGTCTTTTTCAACGTGCAGTGTTACACACCTCATCACGTCATGACTTCAGACTAGACAAATGTATCTAAATATGAAGCTCAGGCAAAAATGTGCCTTTTCTGTAACTGATTGTTTAGGCCAAAGTCACTGATAGTAACCTTCAGCTTGTTTTTTTAAAAGCCATTCTGTGGGAAAGAAGTATTTCTTTCCCTAAAGCAGCAGCTGGTTGAAACCCTCGTTAATATCATCTTAATTTATTAGAAATTCTATCCGAAAGAGAAAGCAGCTTTTACAATTCCCTTAGTTCAATATCAGTTTCTACATTGTAGATATTTAAGACACTGCTGCTTAATTTAGTAACATTTTCATTACCCCCAAGGATTACTCAAGAACATTTACAAGGAAAGCCATTTGTGTCAACTGTACAGGTTACCGATAATTTGGGTTTGTCTTTTTTAATGGTATTTTATATATATAATAAATAAATCACAAAGCTTTTTTAAAATTCAGAGTGCACCTCATCTTCCTTCCATGTGCAGTTCTGGAGGCGTTACCTCCCACCCCTCACACAATTCAGTTAGGGGCACTTAGCCAAAAAGATCTCAATTTTGGTTCTCCCTGATGCTTAACCATTTGGCCTATTCTGCAATTGTTTTTTCGGTCTCACAAAAATCTGTTTGAAAACTACGCAGCACCTGTGTAACAACAAGAAAATTTTTCTAAATATAATCGAGCAGTCCAGTGAATTACAGATGTTTCATGTAGAAGAACCTCATGGTTGTCAGGTGCTCAGGGAAGATACTTTTTAAAGAGAAAAAGTCCACATTGCAACGCTATTGTTATCTACAGCCCACTGTGGCTCCACTTGCACAGCCTGTTACCACTCTTGGATTGTTGTCCCCAGGACAGTGTCCAAACCTGGAGAGCTGCCACATCCCTGGTCCTTTCTGCCAGTTTGCGGGAAGTCACCACTGCTGGGTAGAGCACGTGCTGCGAGCTGATGGATGCAGCAGGGACCGGACGTTCCCAGTCACGGCACGATCAAAGAGTGGGATCGATTTCAGGTTGACAAACGTAGCCTGTCACATCCTGCGCCAGAGAGACGCTACACCCATTTCCAGTTCCTCACCCCGGTCTGCCGGTGGGTGGCTATAATGCTCTGATAGTTGAACATACCACACTCATTCCTTTGCAGCACATTTTAAACCAAACAGCAGCTGTTCCTTTAATGTGTGCCTAGCCTGCAATGCCTCCACACCACCTCATCAACCTGTGGATGGTTTGTTCCAGAGGGGATCACCTCTACAAGGCACATACATAACCCCTGTCTTCACTATCAGGTTTCAATAACCCTCCTGTACTTGCCCTGACCGCAGGAGTTCACCTCTGCTCACATGCACAGCACAAGGCACCACCAGCAGCTGTCTCTGCTCAACCCTGACCCCAGGTAAGGTCAGAAAACCATCCCAGGCTGAAGCTTCAGGGAGTGTTTGCCCCCTTAGAACACTGGGAAACAAGAGGGCACTGCTTGTGAAGGCTGTTCAATGTTACAACATTCCCTTTCCATTGCTCTGTAACACCACCGCTGTATTCTAATCATTCGCACTACGACGAGGGAATCTTTCCCCCAAATGCCAGCAAAGCTCATTCATAGCATTTGGAAACATGATTAAAGAAAACAAGACTTCGTGCCTCTATTATTATGCCACGCTCTCTTCAACAAGCTTTATTGGTCTATGCTTCTGAAATATGGCAAGAACTGGACAAATGTCCCACCTGCTCTTAGAAAAATATCAAGACATATCCCCAAAACTTTACGTTTCACCAACTACAGAGCAGGATTGAGAAAATGAGTAGCTACAAGCAGAAGTTCTGCTGAGCCCATATCCTGCAAAATAGTAGCAGGCAACAGGAATCAGATCACAGTATCTTTAAACACAACAAAAGTGCTGTGCAAAGATGAAAATAATGACTTATTTTTGTGGAAGTTTATGTTTAGTATTAAAAATGACACATCTCATCTAGATGGACATTTTTGTTCTCTAGGTAAAAGCCTGAACAAGCGATGCCATGTTAAAATAATGCACCCATCTCCTTCCTCTCCATTCCATCTACATTTCTGAATATTTGTTTTTAACTTTTTCACCAGTTATGCCTAACACAAATGTGACAGAGTCAAAAATTACTCTAAAAGTCACTGTATTCATATTTAATTGAATTCACACGTAAATGATACAACTCCATTCTTCCTATTAATATCCTCCCCCAACCAGAGTTCCAAGAGAACCAGTAAAAACAAGACTTTTTCCCAAGTACAAGCACTTGACAGCACCAGGTTTAATGCAGTATCTTGTGTATCTCTAATTGAAACGTAGCCTATTATTCAGATAGAGCACTAAGCTTAATTAGAAACAGAAATCGATAAAGAGAATGTAGAAGGTTTTAGCAGTTTTCGGTGGTGGTTCAAATTTCTTCTCCAGAATTGTTTTCAATAACAATGAAAGCTTAATGCAGAAATAAGAGTTACCCAGACATATTCTGTTGCTAGAGGATTTAATGCTAATCTCCAATATTATAAGAAGGACGGTGTTATCTTTTATCGAAGCACCTGTCACAGCTCAAGGTCTGGTCAGATACACCTTTGGAAGATGAGTCTTAAGATTCTTGATGCTGAGGTTCTTCCTTCCAGATCTGCTTTGATTTTAAAGAAAGTCTTAATACATTTAACTCAGTAGCTAGTAAATAAAGCTGAATAAAACTGCTCTTTGGGCAAGACAGGGAAACTAAATGGACAGGAGTGAACCTGGTACAAGGCAAGCTAGTTGATTGAAGTTCTGTTTCTCAATAACAGCGTAAAAGAGAACCATTTCTCAGACTATTTTTAAAGCCTCATCAACAGCTTTGCACTATATCATTCTTAAGTAGAAACAGTAACTAAAGCCATAAATAAAACCCAAAAATAATTCATATAATAGAAGCATAATGACAAGTCATTTTAAAGCCGAGAACTTCAAATATAAAAACTTAAAATAATCACCTGACACTGATAACCAAAGTGTTTTCTGTACTAGAAAGATCCACTACTCCAACAGCAAATAGAACAGTAAAATGAAAAGTACCATTGAATGACCACAGTGGTTACAGATCGCTCCCCAGAAAGCCAGACCTATAGATACCTTCTTTGTTTTCACAAATCTAGTTTCTTTCCCCTTTTGGGTGTGCCAAACCTTGCTCCAAGTGTTCGAGCCCATAGATTTCACCACCTCAGATGGTTTTGCTGCACTGACAGAAGGATGTTTCAGCCCCCCAAACAATTACGGTTCTGCTGCAGCACAGTAACATCATCTTTTCAAATCTGATTTGTGTCACTAACTATTAATTTAAAACCTATCAGCTAGACAAAACATAGACTTTATCTCAGCTACCTTTATTGTCTAAATTACTACTCAGCCCTTGTAGAGAAAGCACAAAACACGTTTTCTTACACCGCAGGACCAACATTGCAATATATGTATTTTTTGCCAGATGAATGATTTGTCATTAGCATAAGTCTTTTCAGCTATAACTGGAAATATTTCCAGCATTTCTTTTCCAAGCACAAAATCAGTAATACTATCAAAACACTTTTTTTTTTTTTCATACAACTCATTCTGGCAGCACAAATGAGGTAGAGATCATCCTATTGTCATATGCAACCTCTAATTCATCCCTACAGATACCCCAAAATAAAGCTTTCATTTTATATTTTTAATTTTAGTATTTTAACACTGCAAGGCATTTAATGTGTAGTATTTGAGTTGTGCTATCAGACACTGAAAGCTGTCCTAGATGACTCAAGAGCCAACTTTCTGCAATTACCAAAAACTCATTGAAAGGTAATAACACAGACAACGAAAAAAAGCAATCCTGACTCTTCTCACACAATTGCAGAGATTCATTTATTTTAAAGACTTCAGACCTGCCGTATCAATTTATAATGAAAATGGATTTCTTTTTGTTTGTTTGTTTTAAAATTTATTTTCTAGTTCAGTATTAACTGCAGCAAATATTTCATCAGAAAGAGAAAAATCCCTCTAAACTCATTATCTCCAACATAGGTACCAAGACAGGCGACAGGAAGCTCACGTGGTGATCTAGCCGGCGTCACAGTATTTGCAGAAATCCCAGGGGTGCTGGGCACAGTAATAAATTTTAAATATTTCCCAGATGAAGAATGAACTTATAACCTTCTCGGTATTTAACTGCCACTACGGCTCTTCCGGGCCGCAGGTTTTAGATTGAACAGAAGCCAGCTGCATTTTAAATACATTTATTACTTGTTTCCCCAGCTTTTCTTTCATCACTTCCCACTCTTATCAAGTGGAAATACTACAGATTCTTTCACTGCTGGTGAGAGCAAAACAAAATTTTCCAGTGCTCTGAATTCATTACACGAGTTGTAAATAAAGCTGGTACCCAGAACCATCCCTCCTGCTGACAGCAAAGGGAAGGAACTTTGTCAACACAGCTCACAGAAATTTGACTTTGTACCAAAGATTTTCAGCCTCCAAATTATTGCCTTCCTTCACGGGATGGAATTGTACTTTCAAGGTGCTGGGCCTGAGACTGTAATGACAAACGCTTTCTGCACCCTAGATTAACTCAAGGAAAAGGAAGTCAGTACAAAGCT